>APFE031545525.1:37798-80344 GCA_000404065.3 Pinus taeda | reverse complement strand
AATGTTTTATTTATTTACCATACCTCTCATTTATTTATATTTTTATTAATTTACCATATCTCTTTTATAAATATGGTATTTGGCCCATAGGATTCACTTAAAACCTATTCTTGAAAATGGGCGAATGGATTCACTTAAATAAAACCTATTCTTGAAAATGGGCGAATGGAAAGTTGTAACTCCTAATTTCAAGGGCTAAATTTACCTTTTTTACCCTCTCCCTTAAAATAATGTGGGCTATTTGAGGTGATTTGTAAAAATGTACTATGATACAAAATATTCGCCCACTAAAAATTTAAAACCCCTTAATTTCGCCAAAGGGCGAACATTCGCCCCTAAAATTTTCTATGGTGACGCGTGGCGGGAGTACGACGGGAAAACCGCCCATCTCCCGGACGCTAACCATCAATAGGTTCGGAGGGGAAAAGACCCGCCCACTGTAGATCTAGGGCGCGGGAAATCGGACGGATGGCGGAATAGAGAAGGTGGCGGAAGGATAAGGGACGGGGCCCGCGGCACCTGTATTAATGATTTAATTTCGGCAGGGGGGGACTTTAGGAAAGTGGGTTTTTCATCTGGTTTTGCAGGTTATGAGCGAGCGGGTCAAATAATTAAATGGGGGACTTTAGGATAAGGGCGGAACATGGGTCTTGTAAGGTTAGGGTTGAGGGGGAATGGTTGTTAGTGTGACCAGGTGTCAGACTAACTCCAGTTAGGAGGCAGATGGGTTAGTAGGAGCCCCAGATGGACTACTACCTCCCGGACTTAGAAGAATATGGCTATAGTGCCAAGGAAGGGATATTATCATTTATTGGGATTTTATATAGTTTTTGTAGAATAGGGGGAGGGTAAATGATTTAGGGAGCTAGATAATAGGGTTAGATGTTAATATGGAATGAAAAGGAAATGGATGTATGCTAAGTTTATAGAACGGAGACTTGAGCATAGGGAAATGAATGGATTGTGTAAAGATTAATTTTACACAAGAAATGTGGCTACTTTTGGCTAATTCAACTCAGATGTCAACTTGGTTTTTAACAAGAATGGAGTGAAAATGGACTTTTTGGGCAGATCCCAAGGTCCTTGAGGGGATGTTAGTGAATGATTTCTGAGGAAATGAAAGGGGAAGTTAGTCATGCTTCCTTGTTGTACCACCAAGCAACTGCCATGGTGCCAATGCCATAAGTGAGATAAGTATTTCTTGACAAGACCACAAGTGATTACTAATCTACTTCTGCAACCTCAAACTACCTACCCAGCCTACTTTACCTAGCATTTTTTCTTCTTTTGGTTTGGGTGCACTTGAACTAGCAAACCCAGCTTTTCAACTTTTTTCTTTTAACTGGCCTCCTATCTACATTTATACTTATTTCATCCAGGGGCTCAGATTAGGCTGTTGAGCACCCTTGCTTCTCTACCTATCTAAGAATCTGCTAAGATAAATCTGTTTGGACAGATAATGATTCTCTATATTCTACAACAGGAAACTGAAACCTAGGGAGACCAAGATTAAGCTGTTTGGACCTCCCTTTAACTGAAAATTCTTCAAAAATGGAATAACTCATCAAAATTGGAATATAGCAGAGGCACTTAGACTAGTACACTCTCATGGACACTTCTTTGGCCTCAGTAGCAAATATGGACCATTGCAGCCTACAAAGTATGACATATTTGGTATGTAGAAATGTAGATCATGAAAGATGAATACCTGCTATTAGCAGGAGGCTAACAGTGGCTCCACTTGGGGATGGCTTTTCCTTGCGAAAAGTCAAGAAGAGTAGGTCAGAATGCCTTAATCTTTAGTTGTTGATGTACTCTGAAAACTTCACTTTGCTGGCTGCTTTATTTATTAACATGACAGCAGACTTGAAGAGCTTAGGGCCTTCACTTCGGGCTTCAACTACAGCAAGCTTGCTATCCAAACAGAAAACTGAAATCCTACCTACCTGCTCTAATAAACACTTACTTTGTTGTTAGGTGAAATCAAACAGCCAGTGCAGCCATTTAAGTATTATAAACATCGGTGAGCTTTGTTGTTTGTGCTTGCTGGTGGTAAAAATGGAGATCTTGCCATCAGATATAACTTTGTTAACTTTTGAGAAGATCAGATAACTGTTGACCTTGTTTGCTAAGACAAGAAACTGTACAAAAGGGTCCCGCAACATATATATACAATTGCTGGGCTGAATTGAAGAGTTGTACAAAAGTTTGGGATCACTATCATGCCTTGGAAACTAGATATCATCAACATTTTGATATTGAGGCAAACAGCCTGCTAATGGAGAAGAGCACCTCTTTACTTCATCATACACCCTGTCAGCACATGAATCATATCCAACATGAACTGATATTTGTAATTTATTACAAGCAGGCTCATATGGCCCATGACTGATCTGCGCAGGCTGCTCCTCTTCTTCTTCGAAAAACTCAGATGGCTGAAAACAAAGAGGCAGGGGATCCACTTGGATCACTTGGTCATGAATAGCCGCTTTCGAATCTTCCTCAATCTGATATTTGATGGCTCTTTGGGGCTGCAAAACTAGAGGCAATGTATTTTGAACAATGATTTGGGCTTCCTCCAGATGATCAATATCAACACTTGCTGATATTTGCTTATTAACTGCATGATAGTTCTCCTTAATAAATTGAAAAGAATCCACACAGAAAGGTAAAATTCCTTCGCTGAAATCAAAATTTTCTGCCCTTTCCTCCTTTACTTCATAGCTGAGATAGGCACGTTGATCATTGATTTTAGGCTGCTGATCCTGAACTGTGCTTTCTGCCAAAATAGGCTCTGACTCCTCTACAAGGCTGATTTGGTCATTAGGCTCGTCATCATCATCATACTCATCGTATATTGGCAAGCAGTTGAAAGAAGAGAAGCTGTTATATTCATATAGTATATCAGGAGACTGCTCCATCATGTATGGCTATATGAATATGTCATATGTTTTGTGGCAGGTTTGTTCATGAATGTCATTACTTTCCTCTTGCAAAATAGATGTGTTCTGGTGCTCTAAACATTCCACTTTCATTGTGATCATTTCCTCTGACTTTTGTAACAAACCATAAAGTTTTTCTTCTTGCTCTGCTTTGCGCTTTTCTTCCCTGATCTTCAGATTTGCCTCTATGTCCACTGCCATGTCCTGCATTTGTTTCATAGTGGACAGGCTCCTTTCTCTTAAACGGAATTCTATTTCTGGTTCAAAAGCTCTTGGATAATGCAATAGAGCTAAATCAGGGGGAGGTCTAATATTCAAAGGCAGAGAATGATAAACTTGATTGAATCGATCATAAAATTGTTGAACATATACATTTGGACATCTTTTTAACTGATTGTATTCTTCAATGAGCAAGAGGAAATTAAGTTTGATCATCCATCTATCAAGAAAGAGCTTGGAAAACTGCTGAAGATTAGAGATGCTAGCCTCAGGCAATGTTTTAAACCAAGTCCTAACTTCGCTTTGCAAAGAAAGGGCAAACACCCTGATACTAACATCCTCGTCCTCCACTTCAAATATATTAAGATAGTCTTCAAAGGCTTGGATATGCTTTTGCGCAGTAATACCATTCTCTCCATCAAATCTTGGGAGATACTCAGGATGATTTTTGGGCAGAGGATTAAGCACGGGAGGCAAAACAAGAGGCTTATATCTGTCAGGAACCTTACGAGGCACGGGATTATGTACAGGGAAATGTTGAATGGGCTCGATATGAACAAGGATAGAATGATTGGTTTTGACATTTGTTTCCTCCTTGGCTGTATGATGATTTTCAGTAGCATTTAAAGGTTGTTGTTCTAATGTGCAAGGAGGCTTTTCAACAACATTTTCAAAAGGAAAATCATAAAAATCTAATTTAAAATCGTTTTTAAAATACAATATACACAGGAAAATTTTATGGAAGAGAAAGAACATGACCTCTTGGATAGTAATCCAGGTCAAAAGCCTAATCTGCTCATATATTTCTCTTGAGTTCATTTCTCCAGTGGAGTCTTTATTATGAGGATTATGTGGAGTCACCAGGTGGATAAATCAACTTTGAAGGGTCTGATCTCTGTCCACCACACAGATCAGAACTAAATATGCAATAAGAACAAAATATTTTGAGATTTTTGAGATTTTTTTATTTTTTGGGATTTTTCAAAACAAGTTTAAGACTTATTCAAAAGGCAAACTGATCAAAAATGGGGATTTACAGTGATGAACAGATGATTGTTCCCCAGCGGAGTCGCCATTATGTTATCACTCAGGTTGTTCCCTTTGACTCCCAAGGGAATACGGCCGAGGTAACCACAAACCAATCTTTGGACTGCAGGTCCTAGCGTACCTACAATCAGAGAGGGCTCTCTCTTTGGGATTTAGCTTTGTTTAAGGGATGATTTTAGGCTAGATATGATGCACATGGGTTTTGTTTGAGTTTGGTGAGATGGTTGATCTATTCAGGCAGAGTTGGCATGCAAAGTGTAAGAAGTTCAAACCATTGGGCATGGAGTCCATGAATGTGAACTAATGGATGTGTTCTCTTTGGTAGAAGAGGGGAATATGGAGCAGGATAGCTACATATGGCACAATGATTAATGCTACAACAATGATGAAATGCGGGTCAGGGGATGAGAGGCAATTAAGGATCTCTCATCCAGCCAAAGAGGGAAATTGGATGAAGGCTAAATAGGAGAAATGAGGATTTTCCTAGACAGCATCCATATAATGAAGGAAAAAATCTTAAACATGTTCAATTAAGTATGCATATTCATCACTAATTCGGAGGAAAACATAGAAAAGTTACGAGAATTGAGCACAGAGGGTGTGAAACCAGCTCTGAACTATTCTTTCTTCCTGCAACTTAGATTATGATATATAGATGATACATATACATATAAGCTGATAAACAGAGGGAGGAAAGACTTATTGGACCATGAGCAAGCACAAGAATTCCATATCAAGCTCTTCAGCCATTAAATGCACAACCAGTCATTTCAGATGCAAACATTCCAGCAATCTTCGATTATAGAAGCTCTCAAAATCTACAGCGCAAGTCTCTCCAAAGGAAAATCAACCAACCAACCCTTATTACATTGTTCAGGGCTATATTTATAGGCAAAATATCTACAAAAATAGATCTGATAGAAGATATGAGGAAATAAATGCAATTAACCTAACTTCTCTTGCAAGTAATGTAAAAATATCTATCTAATGCTGCACTGGGGGTAGCTGCTTCAAAAAATGAGGCTATGTGTCCTTTGTTGTTATGTGCTGGCCATTTATCATAACTGCGCATTGGTCTCTGCTCCACTGCTCTTGAGTGGCTTGGATGTGCATTAATTGTGATCTGAGAGCCTTAGGTGGCTTCATCGCTTTCTTTGACTTTGATGGAGGCTTTTAATGTTCACCTGCTTTGATATTGTCGATCTGATACTCTTTGCCGCTTCACTAATACTTTTTAAATTGAATCTAGGCTTTATCTTTCCTTTGATACTCTTTAACACTTGAATCGGGCCTCTCTTTCTCTGCTGATACGCTCGAAACTATCAAATCACCCTCGAAACTATCAAATCACCCCTTTTCTACCCTTTCAAGGAAAAAATAACTGCTGCAAACTGAGGCTTTCCATTTTGGCCCTTTTTCCTTAGCAATGCGCGATTAGCGCATCAAAAATTGCCTCAAATTTTCATTCCGGGCTTCCTAAGCAGCGATTTTCACCTTTTGCGCTTTTTCTTCGGTGGTGATGTCAGCATGACGTCAACGGTGGGACCCAGTACGGTGGATGACATCAGCAGGGTGATGTGGTAGGGTGACGTGGTGCTTACGTCACGCAGGGGGAAGCGATATCCAGTTTCATGGCGCACCGCTCTTGTGCACAGGTGGTTTGGGAGGAGGGGGCTCCACCACAGTCGAGAGGGTGACGCGTGGCGAGAGTACGACGGGAAAACCGCCCATCTCTCGGACGCTAACCATCGATAGGTTCGGAGGGGAAAAGACCCACCCACCGTAGATCTAGGGCGCGGGCAATCGGACGGATGGCGGAACAGGGACGGGGCCCGCGGCACCTGTATTAATGATTTAATTTCGATGGGGGGGGGGGGGGGGAAACATTAGGAAAGTGGGTTTTTCATTTGGTTTTGCGGGTTATGAGTGAGCAGGTCAAATATTTAAATGGGGGACTTTAGGATAAGGGCGGAACATGGGTCTTGTAAGGTTAGGGTTGAGGGGGAATGGTTGTTAGTGTGACCAGGTGTCAGACTAACTCCAGTTAGGAGGCAGATGGGTTAGTAGGAGCCCCAGATGGACTACTACCTCCCGGACTTAGAAGAATATGGCTATAGTGCCAAGGAAGGGATATTATCATTTATTGGGATTTTATATAGTTTTTGTAGAATAGGGGGAGGGGAAATGATTTAGGGAGCTAGATAATAGGGTTAGATGTTAATATGGAATGAAAAGGAAATGGATTTATGCTAAGTTTATAGAATGGAGACTTAAGCATAGGGAAATGAATGGATTGTGTAAAGATTAATTTTACACAAGAAATGTGGCTACTTTTGGCTAAGTCAACTCAGATGTCAACTTGGTTTTTAACACGAATGGAGTGAAAATGGACTTTTTGGGTAGATCCCAAGGTCCTTGAGGGGATGTTAGTGAATGATTTCTGAGGAAATGAAAGGGGAAGTTAGTCATGCTTCCTTGTTGTACCACCAAGTAACTGCCATGGTGCCAATGCCATAAGTGAGATAAGTATTTCTTGACAAGACAACAAGTGATTACCAATCTGCTTCTGCAACCTCAAACTACCTACCCAACCTACTTTACCTAACATTTTTTCTTCTTTTAGTTTGGGTGCACTTGAACTAGCAAACCCAGCTTTTCAACTTTTTTCTTTTAACTGGCCTCCTATCTACATTTATACTTATTTCATCCAGGGGCTCAGATTAGGCTGTTGAGCACCCTTGCTTCTCTACCTATCTAAGAATCTACTAAGATAAATCTGTTTGGATAGATAATGATTCTCTATATTCTACAACAGGAAACCTAGGGAGACCAAGATTAAGCTGTTTGGACCTCCCTTTAACTGAAAATTCTTCAAAAATGGAATAACTCATCAAAATTGGAATATAGCAGAGGCACTTAGACTAGCACACTCTCATGGACACTTCTTTGGCCTCAGTAGCAAATATGGAACATTGCAGCCTGCAAAGTATGACATATTTGGTATGTAGAAATGTAGATCATGAAAGACGAATACCTGCTATGAGCAGGAGGCTAATAGGAGGGCAGTCAAAAGAAAAGAAAGAAAAGCAGGGTTCGCTAGTCTAAATGCACCCAATCACAAGGAAGAAAAAATGCTAGGTGTATTAGGATGGGTAGGTTGTTTGAGGTTGCAGAAGCAAGGTTGTAATCACTTTTTGTCTTGTCAAGAAAGACTCATCTCATCAATGACATTGGTACCATGGCAGTTGTTAGACTGCAGAACAATGGAAGCATGACTAATTTCCCCATCACTCCCCCAGAAATCTTTTACTAACATCCCCTCAAGGACCTTGGGATCTGCCCAATAGTCCTGTTTCACTTCATTCTAGGAGAAGTGCTAAGTTAAACTCTGAGTTTACTTAAGCAAAAGAAGCCACATTTCTTGTGTAAAAATGGTCATTCCATACTCTTTTCATTCCCCATGCCTAAGTTTTCACTCTTCAAGCTTAGCATTTTCTCATACAATTTCATTCCATAAAGTCATATCAACATCTAACTCTATTTATTTAGCTCCCTTAATCATTTACCCATCCCTATTACACAAAAAACTATATAAAAACCTCAAAAAATACTAAATATCCCTACCCCATATCATTTTAGCTATATAACCTAAGTTTGGGAAATACTAAGTCCATTTGGGACTTGTATTATCCCTTCCGCGTCTAAATACTTGGGGTTTATTTAACATTCGATTAAATTAATAACCATGCTGACCCCCCCCATGCACAAACCATACCATAGTAACCTCGCGCATACATTTTATTTGGGTTTCATTGGATATTGGATCAAATGAATAACCATAACCACTGGCGCTTAACGCATAAAACCCATATAACCCAAAGTGTAAAGCCCGCCCGAAACCTTAGAAAGATTGAGGTTTATCATACGCACTCTTCTGCTAAAGCTAGGTCACATCACCCTCTCGTCCACCGTCGGATCGCCCCCCACAGATCCAACGGTCCTAATCCATATCGGACACACCCCGACGACGGTACGTTAGTACCCGATGGTCGACGGTTTCACCGTCATACACAGGGACACCTATCGCCCTTTGATTGCATCGGGCCGCCTCTAACAATTACTGCCCCCGTACCAAAGGCGGTCCGATGGAAACTGCTTACCACTCTGTCCTTCCGCCTACGTCACCGCATGACGTTGCATCCACGTCACCCGCCACTGCCCTGCACTTGCGCCACATCGTCTACTAACGTCACCACCCCGCCACCATGTCATGTGCCACGTCATCATACATGTCAGCTGCCACATCATCCTCCGTACTCGCTACATGAAAAAAAACGTCTTGATGATGTCATCATTAAAAAGCGCCAGAAGCGCAAAAATGTCCAAAAAATCGTTAAAACGTCGTGAAAATGACTATTTTGGTTTATATTCTACTTGTTGCGCCTCCGAAGAACGTCCATGCGATTTCACGACCGGGAGTTGCACAGTCCACCAACCTGCAAATACGCTCCGTAGCTCGACTCCACAAACTTCAGTCACCTTTGCTAGCTATCCTCTGCGCCATAAAAACAGGTATTTTCCCATTTTTCGCCTAAAAACCCTGTTTTTTCCATAATTCGTTGTTAAAATTGCCTAAACACTTGTAATTAAAAACCAAAGGCACTCCTACCTATCACTTACCACCTTGTATGCACTATCCGAGTTGTCGATTCGAAGCAAACCTGCAAATTTAATCCCATCTCCTCTGCAAATTCGCCATAAGAACACTCTTTGAGCCCATTTCCGCCGGCAGATACTCCAAAACTGCCCAAACTGTTGATTTAAAGTGGTCAAGCATACTGTTTCTTTTGTTTTAGCCTGTTTTTTAAAGGGAGTTCCTGAATTTCCACTTCCCTCTGTAAAGTTTCACTCCTTCGATCGAATTCAAGCCCAATTCCACTATATTCTGCTCACAGAGCTTACAACTCCAGCTAATTCATCTGATAAGACCCTGCCAGGCTCTGCAACAATTGGACTAAACCATAAGTTTTATACAATGAGGTTAGTTTGAGATAAAACTTAGTCTCCATAATTCTGACAAAAGCCTCAAAGCCAGAATCCTATTACTTGTTGATGCATACACCTAGATTACAATCACAATACAAACAGTTGAAAGATGGAGGCTCCAATGGCTCTCAACATTGCTCCTTTGAATGCTCCACACATGGACTTAGGATGGTTACCTTTGGTAGACAGGGACTTCCAGATCAAGGATATGATGGGCCTCAAGTCTCACCTTAAAACTGTGTGTCAGTTCAAAAACAATCACAGAAACAACACTGATATCCTGGGAATCTGGCAATCTAGTATGCCCATCTACTACCTCCCATCAGTCAATGTGTTGCCTGACTTCATTCATCTGTGTCATGCAAACTATGACCCCACACAGAGAGAAATCCTCACACCAAATGGGTCTGTATTGTTCTACATCACTCCTCAATCCATAAAGATGCTGAACTTTGAGCCACCGTAACCTCTGGTTCCCCTTACAATGAAGCACTTGCTTGACAAGGGTGCAAAGCTCTCTAGTTCAGAAATATCAAGGGTAGGCTAGTTGTTCATGCAGCAACAGTGCCAGGCCAATCACCCTCCACCCTATCATCAAGTCTCATTCAATGAAACAGGCAGGCTCCTGGTAGATATGATTTCCTACATTCTAGGATGCAAAACAGGAGAATTTGTGGATGAAACTGTGTTTCTGCTATTAACCATGTTCACTCCAGGACAGCCCCCTACTGTCATGTATTACTATGCCACCTTCATAGCAAACAAAATACATGAACAATTCATGATGATGGAGAGAGAAAGAGTGTTCAAGCATACCTCCTACATTTACCATCTGCTACTGTACTATCACCCTGATAGTTTCAAAGTTCCTCTCGAGAGACTGGACTCAAAAGGAGAGAGAAGATTTGTTATCTTCTGGACCTCATTTTTCCATGAAGTCCATCTCTCTCCCTACACATATTGTGAGTTTGTTGACATGTTCATCTACCCAGCCACTTGCCTACTGATGATGACTCCTCCTAGGCTCACTGCTGAAATGCAAAGAATCTTACATCTTTCAAAGGGCTACAGCATTGGTGATTGGTACTTCTATCAAAACCACACAGTGATCAGAACCTATGGGTGTGAGTTTCCTCCCTATAAACTGCCAAGATATGTCCCCATGAGACTTTTTGCCTTAGAATATTTCAGGCAATTCAGTAGTGCAGATTTGACTCATTTTCATGGGAAAAACAAGAAAGCACACCTCAAAATCAGACATCAATTGGGTCCTTTTGTTTTCAATAAAAGGGAAGAAGCCTGGAAGGATGCAGACAATATGCTAAGGGAAGAGATCATGTTGAAACAAAGCTTTTTTTGGGCACCATATGACCCTGAACATTTCATAAGCCTTAGAAGAATCAAACACAGGCTTTCAGGATATGTGCACCAGCGAATCCCCCACATTGAACAATATGCTAATTGACAAGAATGGGTAGAGGGCACATTAGATGATGAAGAGCTTACTGAAGAAGAAAGATTAGAAAAATATATGAAAGAACATGAGAAAAGAATTGACCTGGATTATTTTGCACAAGTCACCTTCACACAACCTCAACATATTGTAGCAAGCACATCTTCACAACAGCCGGCTAAAGAAGCCATTCCACCTGCGGGGAAAGGCGAGGAAACTGAGCATTCAGAACAGCAAAGTACAATGGAAGAGAAGCCATCCATAAAGCAAGAAAAGGGCCAAGAACAAGGCCCCTCAACCCAAATTAAGGCAGTCGAGATCCTTGTACTACAAACCCCTCATAATGAAGAAAGAGCTAAAAAGAGGGACAGAACAGAAGAGACACCCACAGGGACATCTACAGGCCAGCAAGGGGAAAAGAGACAGAGGCTAAACCCTTACTCCGAGGAGGAAATTACTGAAGAAACCATAGGCAATATTAGGGGTGAGGGAACTTCTGAATGGCAGATCCCTCCTTTTTTGGAAACATCAACTAGCTCCTTTCAGCAAGAGCAAGAGAGACAACCAGGTGGGGAGGTTTCATCCTCCAAACAGCAGACCCAACAGGGCTCGGATATCAAACGAGCATTCACTGAGATCAAAGCTAGAAATGAGCCAATAAGGTTTCAGCTTTACAATCAATTAATGAGAATGGCTCCTATAAATCAACAAAGGTTGATGGCAGCCTATGAGATGCAAGCAGGGAAGATGACTCTTAATCACTTCAGACCCACTGTACAGCAGCCACAGTCAGCTACAAACTATATTAGAACCAATCTAGAGGTCCTTGCCAAAGACATCCATCCAATAGACCAGATTGAGTTGCATAAACAGGCTGGAGGAATGGTGTACTCCACCCTAGTAGATAAGGCTCTAATGGCCCATAGATTGCAGAATTCTTTGTATAATACTTCTGCCCAACTAGAGCTGGAGAAAGCCTCCTCATTGACCAAGGATAATAGGATAAAATCCTTGGAAGAGATCATTATAGAGTTGGGACATGATCCCAAGGATCCCAAAGGCGCACAGGCCTTAATCAGGGAAAAGGAGGAGGACATAGCAGCCCTGAGAAGACAATTAAAGCTTCCAGCTACCATACATCCTCAAACTATAGAGGTGGCACAACAACAGGAAGTAGAGGATGTGGTCAGCCTACTTATGAGGATGAACCAAAGGCTGTTGGACACAGAAAAAGCTTTAGAAGAGGCTCAACAAGGGAAACAGCCAAACTTGGCCCCTCAACCATCCCAAACAACTCCAATAGTCACAGCTCCTCCTCCAACAGTCACTACAGTAGCACCTCCCCTGGATCCAGCTTCAGCAGCAGGTGCCTCAACTTCAGCAGTGACTACAACAGCAGCAATACAAGAGTCCAGCTTGAGCAAGGAAGCTATGATGAAAGAAATTAAGGCTTTGGAATTACAAATGGCAAAAATGAAGGAGACTAAGGAAAAACTAGCCAAAATTGAGGCTAGTTATGACAAATCAAAGATGATTGTTGCCGATAAGACCAGGGAAGTGAAGGCTTTAGAGAACAAAATAAAGGCCTTGGAGAAGGACCTCACTCTCCATAGAACCCTGACTGAAATAAAGACAATTTTGTGGGATAAGATTGGCAAAGCTATTGCTGATCAGTGGCTAGCAATGCAAGCTATTTTTGATCAGATATAGTTGATAGGAGTGGCTCAGTATGAAACTCAAAAGGCCAGGGCATTATTGGCCAATAAGCCTGAGCAAGCCAACCAGATGATTCATTTTTTGAATACTCATACCGGTGAACAGTTAGCATCCCTGGACATTCATAACAGAATAGAAACTATTTTAAGAGTTAAAAAGGAGCTAACTATGAGAAATTTTGTACAGACAATAGAAAGAAAATGCCAGAAAATGCAGGCAGATGTTGAAGCCTTCAAACATAAATTTTCAATGTTACAATGCAAAGGTTTGCGTAGCTTGGTTACTAGCAGTGTGAAGCTGATAAAGCAAGAACAATATGCTCATAAGCTAAATACCTATGTGTAAAATCAGATTATGGCATCATCGAGCAGCACAGAAGAAACAGTCCCTCCCACAGGGCAAAGTTTATATGATAGACTGGAAGATTTGTTTTTTATTGAACATGAGGTAGCACATCTCTTTCCAGTATGGCAAAATTATTATAGGTACACTGAAGCCGATGAGACATTGCTCAAATTAAGAAAACATCAGTTACCAACAGATCAGTGGTGGCAGAGCATGCTGGAAGTCCTGCCAAAATAAGTTGAGTTCTCCTTTTTTGAAAAGTATTTGCATTTATACTTAAAAAGGAAATGTCAAGGAAAATCAAACCAGCCGAGGAGAAGATTCACGCCAAGATAAAACAGGCTCAAAACACAGGTGACAAAGCACAGCACAATAGGACAGCACAACAAGACAGCACATCAGCAAAGCAGTCATCAACCAACTATCAGAGTCAAAGGGTCAACAACAAACAGGACACCTACAGCAGCCAGTAAGGCGCATTTATTTCCTCAGTTATTGTTGCGCGGTTTTTTTTCCCACATTAGTTATGGCTCCTGCCAGAGTAGATGGATAAATTTATGTCCAGATATTTCCCTATGGGATATTTTGTAAACTTCTATAAATACTTGCTAAAGAGATGTATTATGGTTGGTTGGTGAATATCATTCTGGACCTGCGCTGTATGTTTTCTGAGAACTCTTTAGGAATAAAATTTGTTGGAATGCTTTGTTGGTGAACTTACTGGTTGTGGAATCGATGGAAAAATGATATATTGCATAATTCTCGTGTTAATACATGGATAAATAAGTCTTATTTATTCTTATGTTACTGTATTTGTGTCTTATTTATCATCTAAATATCATGCTATAAGTTGCAGGAAAGAAGGATAACCCAGAACTTACTTTGCAGTACTTTGTGTTCAATTCCTGTAATTTTATATGTTTTCCACAAGACTAGCATAGGCAAGAATTCTTAATTGCTCTTGTCTCCCTGGTTCTTTCACTCTATATATCATCAAGGAATTCTTAACTGCTCCTTGATAATGTTTATACAATTTCCCTCTGTTAACATAAATGAAAGATTCTTGATTGCCTTTCATTTCTTGACTTCATTTCATCTTATTTCAGCTTCAAAGTTGTTCTGTGTTTAATTATCTTGCTCTGTAGTTGTCTTATTGCCAAAGAAACCATCCCAGAGGTTCATTTCCATTAGACTCCATCAACCCAATGGTCTGAACTTCCCTCAACTTACTGCCTTGTTCTACTGAATGTCATCTTCCAAACACCAAGCAAAACTTGTATCTAATAACTAGCCTAATATACAGTCAAACAAATCTAAATCACAAAGAGAGAGCCCTCTCTGGTTACAGATTGGCTAGGATCTATGGCTGAAAGATTGGTTAGTGGTTACAGATTGGCTAGGATCTATAGCAGAAAGATTGGTTAGTGGTTACCTCGGCCATATTCCCTCCTAGAGCCAGGGAACAACCTTAGTGATAACAGTTGTGATAGAGTTGAGAGGGCCAAGACTCTGTAACCATTATTGTATTGTATGAATTTGTTTTAGTGTGCATTTGTGTGTTGATCCTGGTGGAAATTCTCATTTATTCTGTGTATCTGCATTCTGAAGCGCATCCGAGTAATTCCTTTGTTTTTCATATTTTGCTTATAATCTTAGTATTTATGGTTAATCGCAGTCATTAATGTTAATAATTGGGGTAGAAGAGCATAGAAAGGTTTGATCGGGATTGAAGACCCGTACTCCATCCTGACCATCGATTTAAGCTTCAACTGCTAACGTCATAGCGAACAACGGGTTTAAGACTGGGTTTAAACCATGTGTTAGTCAAAGAACCGCTAGCCGAAGGATTGGAGGAACTCTGTTATCTAAGGGATAACTGGGAATTAAAGTAATCGGGATTTAAGTCTAACCCAGCCCCAAAATTTTATAGACCAAGGGTTATAAACCATATCGGCTCTGTGAGGTGGGTAAACATCGCGCAAGTTTCCCAATGTGATATCACTAGCGACTGTTAGATCTGGAGAGGAGATCAACAGCATAGAGGGAAGTGTTGTTCAATCGCACTTGCTATTCAATTCTGGAACTGTTGTTCAATCGCCAGACTGTTGTTCAATCACAGATTGTTGTTCAATTACAGATTGTTGTACAATCCGACTGTTGTTCAATCCGACTGTTGTTCAATTACGGATTTCTGTTCAATCTGACTATTGTTCAATTATGGATTTCTATTCAATCTGATTTTTTTCAATCGCATATTGTTATTCAATTACGATGATGTTCAATTGTCGGCTACTATTCAATTAATGTTCAGTTGTTGTTCAATTGGAAACCTACGTCAGATCTCAAAGTAGAACTCACTGATCGTTGCCAACCACCGAGCCTTCCTTCCATTCAGATTCAGTTGGTCAAATAGATACCACAACCCACTGTGATCACTCATCAATACAAATCTCTTGCCAAGAAGTTAATGTCTCCACATCTTCAATGCATGCATGATTACTACCAACTCAAGATCATGTGTCGGGTAGTTCTACTTGTGCTCATTCAGTTTCCATGATTTGTAGCATACCACCTGTCCATCCTACATAAGGACTCCAGCAAGTCCTCTCTTGCAAGCATTTGTACATACTACAAACTCTTTGCCTAGATATATAATCTTTAACACTAGTTTATGTGTCAACAATTGCTTGATCTACTCAAAACTGACCACACACTCCTCTATCCATTCAAACTTCTTACCTTTCCTCTGCAATGATGTGATAGGATATGAAATTTTCAAGAAGTTCTTGATGAACCTATTGTAATAACCTACTAACCCCATGAAATATCTCACCTCATCCACATTCCTAGGAGCTTTCCACTCCACAATAGCTCTTACCTTTTCTAGGTCCACCACTATGTCATCCTTGGAAACCACATGTCCCAAGTAGTGTACCTTAGTCTAAAATAAATTGCACTTGTTGAGATTAGCATACAATTGATCCTCTCTCAACAATCTCAATGCCACTGCTAAATGGTCAACATGCTCTTCTTCATTTTTTTAATATACTAATATATCATCAATGAACACAATAACAAACTTGTCCAAATACGGATGTGACAAACTATTCATCAAGCACATAAAGGTAGTTGTGGCATTAGTTAAAACAAATGGAACTACAAAAAACTCATAATGCCCATACCTAGTCCAGAAAGTTGTCTTGTAGATGTCCTCTTCTTTAATGCATACATGATGATATCCATATCTCATATCAATATTCAAGAACACTGCTTCTCCCATCCACTGATCGGACAAGTCATCAATCCTCCGCAATAGATACATGTTCTTGATGGTAACTTTATTCAACTACATGTAGTCAATGCATAGCCTACGTGTACCATCTTTCTTCTTCACAAACAGCACTTGTGCTCCCCAAGGTGATAGACTTTGCCTAATGCATCCCTTGTCCAGCATTTCCTTCAACTACAACTTCAACTCTACCAACTTAGATGTACTCATCCTGTAAGGCACCTTTGATGTTGGAGCTTCCCTTGACACCAACTCAATAGAAACACCTACTTCCCTGTGAGGTGGAAACTCTAACATATCTACAGGTAATACCTCCTGAAACTAATGTAGAACTGGGTACCTGCTCAAAACATTTTCATCCTCAACTTCCTTACCTTTGTCACTAGAAATGTGCCCTGCAAATAACACACACCCTTTCCTGTGGCTACACCTTGCATGAATAGTTGTCACCATTCTAACTGATGTTGCTTTCTTCTTACCATGTAAGGCCCTTTGTTCTCCATTATCATCCAAGCACTCAATAGCCTTGTCATAACAATCCACCTCGGTTCTATGAAGGTACAACCAATCCATTCCCAACAATATATTGTATGATCCCAATGATAATACATTCAAATGTGATGAGGTAGGCATACCATTCAAATCAAATGCACAAGCTCTTACCCAATGATGAATTCACTTATTTGTACCTATAGCTGACAGCACTAATGAAGACTATGCATGAACTTCTTTATTCAAACCACACTTATCCACCAAGTCAATATCAACATGACTATAATTTGATCCAGGGTCAATCAAAATAGAAATAACTTTACACAAAGCTTATCGTCCATCTCAATGATAGATGTCTAATGATCTGCCTGTCTATTATCCAAGGCTGCAAAGGTCCAAGGAATACTCTGACCAACATCTAGTTTGTCTACTGCCCTAAGTATAAACCCCTAATATTATAACATATCTTGATGCTCACTTGGTTTTTTATTGATGAATACCAGACTGGACCCTTGTCATTATCCAAAGAAAAGAAAAGACTTCTAATTGAAATCTGCTAATGTGCTACCTATAGGTGGTTTTTTTCTATACGTAATATTACTAAACTAGATGTGACTAGGTCAGGCTTACTTCATCTTATATTGTTGGGCATAGCGAATAATAGCTCAATAGCTCCTGAAACCTATTCAATGGGGTCTATTTGTGGTAGATATCCTTGGTGAAATAGTGACTCGCGCTGTGAAATTACTACTTAGAATAGTTACTCCTCATTTTTCATTCTTTACGTCAAAGGTATACTTTCAAGTCCTCATATTCTCATTATGAAAATACTTTTGGTTCTAGCCGAGAGTACTTTGAGGTCTAGTAAGCAGCCTTACGATAGTGACAGGGAGCCCTAAAGGTCTTATCATTTGCCTTCAAAGTTTCATTGTCATTGGTGGTTCAGCTGTAGTGCTTCTTCTTTGCCATGTAGTTTGTATGCTTCTGAGTCAAAGCCTCATGACCCTTGTAAGAAATCCCTCTGCTAGTGGTCCCAGTGCTAATCCCAGGGAAGGGGTGGTTCTGGAACCAATTTCACTTTTGCTTTAGCACACGGGTTATTACTTCTTTTACGGAAGGACATTATCTTCCAATGGGATGATCAAGCGCAACAATCTTTCGATACACTTAAGAAAGTGTTTACATCCACCCCCTCATATCCCTATCCAACTTCAACCATGACTTAATCCTATATATTTCAGCATCCATTTATGTCGTTTCCCAAAAGATTGTGAGTTCTATCCATTATCCTCCTCGTAACCCTTCATAGATAGATTCATCGACTAGGTAAGTTAAAGTCCTACCTTCACCAAATTATCTATGCCTCCTTAGCACTGTAGATCTACAGTCTACCACCTTGATACCATGGACAATCTCTCCTATGATGTTCTCCTCCACAAGTCCAACACCGCATGGGCTCCTTATGTTTCTCCTCAAGAAGTTCCTGTCCTTTGTCAAATGCATTGAACTTCTTAAATAGAACTGCATTTTCTTTATTACCTATATATTGAGGTCTTTCTTGCTTCTTTAACCATTTTCCTTTGTTCCTTGCATTACCTTTCCAATCCAGCTTAGTCTCAGATCTACACTTTGATTGCTCATTGATCTGTAATGAAACCTTGGAGGTGACGGAAAAATTAAAAACTTTTATGTCTTTTAGGCAATGGATCACTTTCAAAACACATAAAATAATGGTTTTTAAACTTAGTTAACAACATTAACAGATACAAATATACCATATCAGAAACACATGACAACAAAAATGATAAAGGAGTTCACCCCTCTCCTGGGCTACATCTCCTAGTCTAGCTTCCAATGTTGGTTCTCTATCATTAAGTGTTAAAATTTGTATTTACATGGATTTACAATGCTTGAAATGTAAAAAATTATGTCTCAAATGGATTTAGAATAGTCAAAACCCCTCAACTGGGCTCTTGTTGGGCTCAATTTGGCCAAAAACTGAAGTTATGCTCTCTAGAAGTTTTCCTTGCTAACTGATCTACAAATTAGACTACACTGCTAATCGTTCTATGAATTCTACATTTCTAAGGTGCTCTGAGCGACAAATTCACCTGGCGCCGGTGAGATTAGCATCGAATTGGATGTAAAATGTCATTCTGTTTAAATTACTAATAAGGCCTGTAGCAGAAAATATTGGCCACATGGGGCCACGCTCCTTGGGGTTGGGGCTAACCACCCACCCCCATCGGCATAGCCCCCTAAATCTTCGGCAACAGTTCCATGCCCACCATAAAACCCATTCTTTCGCACCTGTCACCGCTAAGCTCTTGTTGTGATCTGCCATGGCTCCATGGTGACAGTGGATTGGTCCCCAAAGCTCCACGTCACAACTGTTTAACACTCCGCACTTTGGCATGTGGTCCAACAGCTATACAGTGTGTGTACCGAAACCTTGGGTCAGTGCTAAGCCCAAGCCCTCAACTCCTACTACCTGTGGTCCTATAGGCGGCGAGGTGATCAGGGGCCAGGGATTACCCCCAACCCCATCCCCAATGTTGAACAACATAAACTTTAAATACATGTTCATAACTCTAATGGTTAATATCCACCCTGTGCCCTAGCGTTAAGGCGTTGTAATTTGGTTTGGAGGTCTTTTGTTCGACTCTTCCAAAGGTAGTTTGGCCATAACAAAATGTTAGTTGATCGTTAGGAGGCCACGTTGTTGGCCACCATTGGACCACGTGGCTCCCACCCATCATGAAAACAAACCACCAATTCAACGAATCAAAACTCAGCAAATTCGAACCAATATGGCGAGGCCAAGTGGCAACCTTCCATTGGCCCAAATTGTATAGTCATGTTTCCCAATCACCTTTCGGAATCATCATACAGACTGCCCAATCAATAGTCCTACAACCAACCTGCAAATTGTTTACATGTTTGTAAAAATGATCAGAACGCGATATCAAGAGTATACGATATCGATTTTGATTTATTCAAGTTGGATTGGATTTAGGGCATTGATATCTACGCTTTGGTTTCAAGCACTTTTGAACACTTTGAATTTTGAGCACTTTACTAATCCTTTAGATCACTCCTCACAATGAAAGCTTTTGGACCTCCAAAAGACTACTTTCAGTCAAAAAACAGATGAGGGTATAGTTCCCTCACCCTTCTAATCTCAATCCATTTGGCTTTTCTTGGATTTGTGCCTTTGAGTCCCACATGAAGGTACTCCACATTCCCTCATTTTGAAGTTCTTGTTTTTCTGTCAAGAATAGTGTCTTGCTACAATTCTTCAAGAAATTCAGGAGAGAAATATTTTGTTGAAGGAATGTGAACATTCTCTCCTTGATCATCAATCAAAGGAAGCTCATATAATCTCAAATTCTAAACAATAACAACTGCACACATTTGCATTTATGGAGGCAAACCCAACTAGAAGGCATTATTATCAATCTTTTCTAGAATATTAAAAGGTCCATACCTTATTGGTTTCAGTTTTTTACCTTCTCCTTTAAGCCTCTCCTTTCTAATTTAAAGCCAAACTTCATCTCCAACCTTAAAATTGTGGTCAGCACAATGTTTATCATGCCTTGTCTTGTACTTGTCTTGGCTCTTTTCCAACTATTCTTGAATCATCTGATTCACCAATTGAACTTGTTCAATGAATCGATTGGCCTTATCAATGTCACTATGACCATCAATAGCAACATCTTTACCAAAGATAAGATCTAAATGAGATTTTGGTAAGTATCCAAAGCATGCCTCAAATGGAGATGTTTGAATTGATGAATTCTTTGTCTAGTTGTAAGCATGTTGAATATAGTGTAAGTGTTCATCCCAAAGCTTAGGATGTTTGTTTCAATAACCATGAATAAGATGTACTACCATTCTATTCACCACTTATGTCTGACCATCAGTTTTTTTGGATGCAATGATGTACTATATTTCAACTTGGTGTGCATGATTCCCCATAAGTTTGACCAAAATTTCTCGAAAATTTGAGAATATCGATAAAAAATAATGGATTTGGGCAACCCAAAATGTACCCATACATTTTGAAATAACATTTGTGCAGTCTATTCAGTTGTAATCAACTTCTTAGAAGGCATCAAAATACGCATCTTTCTGAAACGATCCAACACAACATAAAGATAATCATGATTTTTTTTAGACATAGGAAGCCGTCCTACAAAGTCCATAAAAACACTCTCCCAAGGACAAGAAGGAACTGGAAGTGGAGTATACAATCCTAAATTTCTATTGCTAGGCTTACTTGTAGCACATAATGAACATCCTCTTACATATCGTGACACACTTTCATTCATTTGAGGCCAATAACAATACCTTTGTAAATGTGCCACTATCTTGCCTACACCAAAATGGTTAGCAATAAGAGAAGTATGTGCTTCCCTTATGATGTTGACTCTTTCACCCTATGGAATGCATAGCTTGCCAAGATGATACAAAATTTTATCATGAATATGGTAATCTAATTCCTCTACTTGGTTTCCATGATACAAAGTTGCATGTACATCTTTAAAACCGTCATCAAAATCAGTGTTCAACATAGTTCTCATGCATGATAGAATTATGCTTAAGAATAAATGAAGCCCTAACAATTGGTTTAGAAAGCATGTCAGCAACTTTGTTATAGATACCTTTCTTATACCTTATCACCAAGTTGAATTGTTGCAAGAAACCCATCCATCTGAAATGTCTTGCTTGTTGTAGCTTGGTTTGTGATTGCAAGTATTGCAATGGTTGATGGTCAGTGTGAACGATAGTTTCCTTCCCCATCAAATAGTGTTTCTAGTTTTTCACACTTTTGCTAGAAAATTGTATATTACATAGCAATGGAACACATAAAATATTGCAAAAATATAAACACAGAAAACGTATAAAACAAGAGAGACACAGATATACGTGGTTCACCCAGTTTAGACTACATCCACGGAGAAATAGACAATCCTTCCTTTTATATTACCCAACAAACTGAAGAGATACAACCTACAGCAGATCCACTGTAATTCCCTCTTCACTCTCAATCTCCTCTCTCTTCCTCACTCAGAATATAGATCTACATAGACACAATACAATTCCCTCATATATAGCAAGGGGGTGCCTTCTAGGGCAAAAAACCCCTAAATTAAACATAACTTCTACCATCATATCTTTGCCTAATGAACGGCCCATATTGACTATGAAATTATAACATTTTACAAGGTACATCTATTTTTAGCTTCGGAGGTGCTACCCCTAATCCCACTGCCAGGGGGGGGATCCCAAAGGTCGCAACCGCCACCCACTAGACCCCCCTTGCAGCATATATTTTATGGGTGGAATTGTTTCCCCATTACGAACTGGGGTCCAATGCAATGATACCTTTGAATACAAAATATAATCAGGCTCCACACCAACAACTTTGCACCAATGCATACATTTCCTTGTCATATGTAGGATAGTTTAACTACTACACCATAAAATGTTTCAGAATGGTAAAAAATTGGCTTACCATGTTGCATCAAGACCGCTCCCATGGCATAGTCAATTACAACGGTTTGTGTCTAAAATGGTTGTCTTAAATCATGAAGTGCAAGAACTAGAGTTGTGTTGATTCTCTCTTTCAATGCATCAAAGGCTTTCTGCTGCTTGTCTCCCCAGCAAAAAATGTGTCTCGCACTTGTCAAGGCATGTAATGGAGTTGCAATTGATAAGAAGTTAGAAATGAACTTTCTCCAATATTGAGTTTCTCCCAAAAAGCTTCTAACCTCTATTACATTATTGGACCTAGGCCAAGCTTCAATGACTTTGACCTTTGAGTGATCTATCTTCAATTCACCCCCTCCAACAATATGTCCTAAATACACTAACATGCCTAATATGTTCTTCACGAGTTTTACTAAAAATAAATATGTCATCTAAGTAGAAAATCACAAATTCATTAAGAAAAGGCCTTAAGACATCATTCTTAACTCTCATGAATGTTGTAGGATCATTACAAAGCCCAAAATACATAACTAACCATTCAAACAAAACTAGCTTTATTTTTAAAGTTGCCTTCCATATGTCTCCTTCAACAATCATAATATGATGATAACCACTTCTCAAGTCCAACTTAGTGAAATACACAACATCTCTCAATTGATCAAGTAAAGAATCAATTCAAGGAAGAGGGTAATGATTCTTTACTGTGATCTTGTTCAAGGTTCTAAAATCCACACACAAGTGTCATGTACCATGTTTATTCGGTACTAAAACTAATCTGAAAATCACTCGTGAATGATCTTAGTTAATGAATGAAGGTATTACAGACTTATGTGTTGGGGTGTCCCTATGTTATTTTAAGAAACGGATCGATAAGATTGCGAAATACACAGGCACTTGAAACAGTAAGAGAAACACAGTAAGCAAATACAAAAAAACAACAAATTTAATAAGGAGTTCACCCAATCCTCCTGGGTTACGTCTCTTGGTCCAACCTTCAGTGGTGGCCTTTCTATTGTGTCTTAAAACAGAGAATTTACAATAAGGAGCTCAATTTGAATCTCACTTAACAGAGAATGATCGGTAGGATTGTACTTGGATCCCCCAAGTTTCTAGAGTACACAGATTCCCCTTACTGAATCTCAATCTCAACTGGTCTCAGTGGTATGAGTCCAATTTGGTACTCACTACCCGATAGGAATACACAGAGAAGTTGCTTGAGCCTCTCAAGACTTCTCTGGAGTTCACAGACTCACAGACTCTCTCTGTTCTGTCTGCTCGATGTTGCCTTTGCTCTACAGGTCAACTCGGCTTCTATGTTCTCTATAATTCACTCCTTTCTCTACTTTTGTCCCATCTGCTCTTTGTCTATTCATGGCATAAAGCCAATATTCTCCCTAGTTGTTCATTTCTGGTTCCCGGCTCTCTGGATCGCCTGCCTCTATCTGATGGAATTCCCCTGCTCTATGTCATCATCACTGTGTAACGCCTCACAAAGAGGTGGCCACCTGTTCCCTCACGAACTGAGTCTCAGTTCTCTTTGAACGGTCATTATTTCTGTTGCTCCAAGATTTCCCACGAAACTAATTCCTCTGCCAACTCATTGGCCATGTCGGACCCCAAATCTCATGTACCTCAATCTATATCCTCGTCAAATCCAGTCTTCCATTGGGTTGATTCTCCGCCATTGATATGGAGCCTCCAGATCCAACGGTCTCTATCTATATCATGCAAGTAAGTTGCTCGACCGTTACTCACGCAATGTAAGTGGTTTTCTCTCTCATCCGCTAGACGTGTGTCACGCGGTGTGTGGCATCGCACTGAACTCAGCCAAACCCACTTACCACTCGAAGTGCACATGATACCCTGCCGGTTTTGGGCATGGGACCCGCCTTCTGACTGTTTCAAAATTTTCTGTGTGGTTCTATGCTTTTCCCCATGACCAAGTGCTCAGGGCTTTCCTTCACTAAGAACTTTGCCCTGCAATACGCAATTAGTGCTTGCACTAATCGCGTATCAGAAACTGCCTCTATTTTTGGATCTGGGCTTCTAATTACCAATTTTTGTTCATGTGCGATCTCCACGGACCAACGGTCAGCGCGCTTTGACAGAGGGTCCTCGTTGTTCTATGTTGGCCACAAATTTCCATTATCCAGAGGTCATTTTTGATAAGCTCGTTATTCATAAGATTTTGAAGCTTGACATAATTTGAAACAATCATGAAAATATTTAAGGATCCAATTCAGATCACGGCCTTCCCACTGAAAAAGCTTTTGGACCACCAAAATTTGGTTTTCAAGCATCGACTAAGTGAGGGTATAGTTGTCTCACTTGTCCAATCTCCATCAATTTTTTAATACTATGCTTGGAACCCTTGAGTCCAATCATGAGGTACTCAACATCTCCCTAGCGCGTCGTCCTCACCTTCTTGTCCAGAACTGTGTCTTCCTACAATTCATTGAGATATTCAGGTAACATATCATCATAGAAGGCAAATGACTCTGCTCTTCAGGATCATCAATTAATGAAGGTTCAAATAGTCTCAAGCTGTCTACATTAACGACTAAGTAGATGTGCATGTAAGCTGGTAAATCAAGGCGAAAAGCATTCTCACCAATTTTCTCAAGTATCTTGAAAGGTCCATACCTTATTGGCTTTAACTTTCTACCTTCACCTTGCATTCTGTCCTTGCTGATGTACAGCTAGACTTGATCACCAACTTGGAAACTATGCTCCATCTGATGCTTGTCATGCCTTGCCTTGTATTTGGCTTGGCTCTTTTCTAGTTGTTCCTGTATTGCCTGGTGAATCTCTTGGATTTGTTCAATGAAATTGGTTGCCTTGTCCACATCACTGTGTCCATCAACTACTATGTCTTTACCAAAGACAAAATCCAAGGGAGACTTTGGTGTGAAACTGAAACAGGTCTCAAAAGGAGATCTCTGTGTAGAAGAATGTTTTGCTCGGTTGTAAGCATGCTACACATAGCACAAATGTTCATCCCAAAGTTTGGTATGCTTGCTGCAATAGCCTTTGAGAAACTAGATCACTGTCTTGTTGACCATTTTTGTCTGGCCATCTATTTGTGGATGAAAGGTTACGCTTTTCTTCAGTTTGGTGTCCATCAGTTCCCACAGACTCGACCAAAAGTTCCCAACAAATCGGGTGTCTCGATCAGATACAATGGAAGTGGGTAATCAAAAATGAACCCATACATGTTGAAAGAACAACTTTGCAGTTTTTTCAGCTGTAATCTATTTATTACAAGGTATCAAAATACACATTTTGTTGAACCTATCCACAACAACATATAAATAGTCATGATCTTTCCTAGATTTAGGCACTCCTCCAGCAGAGTCCATGGAAATACTTTCCCAAGGATGAGAAGGAACTGGCAATGGAGTGTACAAGCCTATTTTTCTATTGTTGGGCTTGCTTTTAGCACACATGTTACACCTTCTTACATATCTAGAAATTGTCTCATTCATTTTTGGCCAATAACAAAACCTTTGCAAATGGGAAACTGTTTTACTTACCCCGAAGTGACCTAATATTAGAGAAGTGTGTGCTTCTCTAATCTTTACTCTTTCAGTTTGTGGAATGCATAGCTTCCCACAATGATACAAGAGTCTGTCCTTAACATGATAATCCAATTCTTCTACTCATTTGCCTTGACTTAAAGTTGCATATACATCTTTGAAATCTATATCTTGAGCATATTGTTCAATGTAGCTCTCATGCAGTACTGAATTATGCTTAAGTATAGTGGATGCATTTATAATAGGTCTAGATAGCATATCTACAACTTTATTGTGTATGCCCCTTTTATATCTGATGACTAATGAAACTGTTGTAGAAAACCCATCCATCTATAGTGTCTTGATTGCTCCAACTTAGTTTGGGAGTGTAGATATTGAAGTGGTTGATGATCAGTATGTATAACTGTCTCTTTGCCCATTAAGTAATGTTTCCACTTTTTCACACTCTGTACTAATGCATACAATTCTTTATCACATGTGGGATAGTTAACTACTGCAGAATTAAATGTCTCATAATGATAACATATGGGTTTACCGTGTTGTATCAACACTGCTCCCATGGCATAGTCACTAGCATCTGTTTGGATCTCAAATAGTCTTTGAAGATCAAGTAGCACTGGTACTGGTGCTGTACTAATCTTTTCTTTCAAGGTGTCGAAGGCTTTATGCTGTTTGCCTCCCCACTAAAACTCCTTGTTCAATCCTATCAGAGCATGTAAGGGAGCTGCAATTAAGGAAAAGTTAGAAATGAACTTTCTCCAATATTTTGTTGCTCCTAAGAAGCTTCTCACTTCTGTAGCAGATTTGGGTTTAGGCCAGTTTACAATGGCTGCAACTTTAGAGGGATCTATCTTCAATTCACAACCCCCTACTATATGACCCAAATAATTCAAAGATGTTTCGTCGTATTCACATTTTGAGCATTTAACATAAAGTTTTTCTCTTTTCAAAACATCTAGTGTCTGCTTAACATGCTTTAAATGTTCTTCCCACGTTTTTCTAAATATAAGAATGTCATCCAAATATACCATAACAAAATCATCAAGAAAAGGTCAGAGTACATCATTCATTATTCTCATGAAAGTAGCAGGAGCATTAGTTAAGCCAAAAGGCATAACCAGCCACTCATACAATCCCTGCTTTTTTTTAAAGTAGTCTTCCATGCATCTTGTTCTGCAACTCTAACCTGATAATATCCACTATACAAGTCTAACTTGGAAAAATAAACAACTTCTTTCAATTGATCTAATAGATCATCTATGCGAGGAAGGGGATAATGATTTTTAATCGTTATCTTATTCAGTGCTCGGTAATCAATGCACATTCTCCACGATCCATCTTTCTTTCTTACCAAAACGATTAGAAACCAACATGGTGATGTGCTAGGTCTGATGAACCCGTTCTCGAGCAACTCCTGCACCTGCTTCTTGATTTCTGCATTCTCTAAAGCGGACAACTTGTACATTCCGATGTTAGGAAATGGAGCACCTTGCTACAAATTAATATCATGCACTATTTCCTTTTTGGGTGGCAGACCTTTAGGTTCTTGAAACAAGATATCATATTCTGAAGAAACTTTTTCTAAATCAGCTTGTTTTTTAGCATCAGAGCCCTCAAATACATTAGTTTTATCAGGTTTCGTTTCCTTTACAACCAGCAGTAAAAATTGTTTGCATGAATTTACAATTCGTTTCATCTACCTTGAGTTTATGAGAGTATAATTATTCTTGAGCTTATGAGCTCTTACAAAGTATTCGATTCCATCTTTAACGAGTAGATACTTGTTCTCGGCTCTATAGAAAATAGATTTTCTATCATACATGTAAGGACTTCCTAGAACAATTCCACATATATCCAGAGGAGCTATATCTAACTCAACCTCATCTACAAATGCTGACCCAAAAGAAAACTTAAGTTTACATTGTCTAGTCACTTGTAGTTGTGCTTTATCACTTAACCAACCTAATGGGTATGGTTTCTTGTGAGGTGTAGTCAGTAATCCCAACTTCTTTACAATTGCTTCAGAAATTAAATTTACTTGTGAGCCACTATCAAACAAAGTATCAATATTTTGATGTTTGGAAATAACTCAAATATGGAAAACCTCATGTCTTTTTCTCTCATTTTCTTCATCATTAATAGATTGTGCAAAATTACTATTAGATGCTTCAGAATT
Source organism: Pinus taeda (assembly GCA_000404065.3). Classification (NCBI taxonomy): domain Eukaryota; kingdom Viridiplantae; phylum Streptophyta; class Pinopsida; order Pinales; family Pinaceae; genus Pinus; species Pinus taeda. Next base: position 52,590 of record APFE031545525.1, on the reverse strand, counting down.
TTTACCTTTTATACCTGTGGCTGCAACGGTTGTTTCATCTCCTAAGTCCGACCCCAAATCTTTCTGAATAGTTGCAACAATCTTCTTCTTCTTGCCCTCGAACTTCTTAGGTCTCAGCTCTAGATGCAGAATCCAACAGTGCTCATCATCATGCCCATCCTTCTTACAGTGAGTGCATGAAGACTTGCTTTTTTGTGCAGTGTTGGCCTTCCTCTCTTTCCATCTCTGTTTTCTTTTCTCCTTATTCTTGCTTGCAATGGGCTTGGATGATCCCCCAACTTCTGGGTTCCCATTCTTTCCTCTAGCTTCTAGATGCGTAGCTTGAACAAATACCTCATCTATACTAGTGGGATTAAACATGAGGATGGTCTGCCTCATGTAGGTGTGTAGACCACCTATGCACGTCAACGGAGTCTCAGGTGAGCCTAATGAAATTCCTAGAATCAAAGCTCTTTTCCTAAATTCTTGGGTGTAACCTTGTACACTTTTCCCTTTCAATTGGCAAAGAGTTTTCCAGCTTATCATGGCTTGCTATTTCTAAGCTAGTGGATAGCACTGTTTTTTTATTGCAGAAACATATTCACTCCAGACAGAAAGAATCTTACCATGTTTCTTCATGTCAGCTTGTGTCCTGCCTTCCCACCATACCAAGGCAGTGCCTCCGAGGCGTAGGCTAGCTAGTTGAATCTTACTCTTGTCTGAGTCGATGCTCTGCACTCTGCAATAAACATCAATTTGTCTGATCCAATTATCCAACTTCTCTGCATTCAACTCTCCATCATATATTGGTAAATCAAATTTAACATCTAATTTAATCAAAGATTTCTTCTTTTTACTTTCAAGGCTATTAGGAGGTGTGAGAATTTTTTCTTCTTTCCCTTTGCCTTTAGAGTGGTCATGGAGGAGAGACTCTTTCTACTCCTTTGTCTTGGTTGGAGCCTGATGAGTCTTCATCTTTATGTTTCCTAAAGTCCCTACAAATTTCTTCCACCATTGACTTCAAGGTCATAAAACTATCCATGAACTGGGGATCTTATTCCAAGGGATTTTCTTCTGACATTTTCTTCTTGGAATAGAATCTTCCAATTTCTGGATTAGTTTCAACAAACTCTCCTTCTCCTAATGTAATCCTTAATCTAGTTAGCATTCAACAACAAAATTCAGCACAAGCTTGTCTAACCTTAAACAATCTAGAAGCTCTGATACCTCTTGATCTGAAAATCACTCGTGAATGATCTAAATTAATGAATGAAGGTATTACAAACTTATGTGTTGGGGTGTGCCTATGTTATTTTAAGCAATGGATCAATAAGATTGTGAAATACACATGCATTTGAAACAATAAGGGAAACACAGTAAGCAAATACAAAAAAACAACAAATTTAATAAGGATTTCACCCAATCCTCCTGGGCTGCATCTCCTGGTCCAGCCTTCAGTGGTGGCCTTTCTATTGTGTCTTAAAATAGAGAATTTACAATAAGGAGCTCAATTTGAGTCTCCCTTAACAGAGAATGATCAGTAGGATTGTACTTGGATCCCCAAAGTCTCTAGAGTACACAAACTCCCCTTACTGAATCTCGACCTCAACTAGTCTCAGTGGTATGAGTCCAATTTGGTACTCAATACCTAATAGGAATACACAGAGGATTTGCTTTAGCCTCTCAAGCCTTCTCTAGAGTTCACAGACTCTCATACTCTCTTTGTTCTTTCTACTCGATGCTTCATTTGCTCTGTAGGTCAGCTCGGCTTCTCTGTTCTCTGTAATTCACTTCTTCCTCTACTTTTGTCCCCTCTGCTCTTTGTCTATTCGTGGCTTAAAGCCAATCTACTCCCTGACTATTCGTTTTTGCTTCCCGGCTCTCTGGATCACCTGCCTCTGTCCATTGGAATTCCCCTTCTCTACGTCATCATCGTTGTGTAACGCCTCACAAAGAGGTGGCCACCTGTTCCCTCATGAACTAAGTGTCAGTTCTCTTTGAATGGCCGTTATTTCCATTGCTCCAAGATTGCCCGTGAAACTGATTCCTCTGCCAACTCATCAGTCATGTCAGACCCCAAATATCATGTACGTCAGTCTCTTTCCCCATCAAATATGGTCTTCCATCGGGTTGATTCTCGGTAATTGATCTAGAGCCTCCAAATCCTATGGTTTCCATCTATATCACGTAGGTAAGTTGCTCGACCATTACTCATGCGATGTAAGCGATTTTCTCTCTCATCCACTAGACGCGTGTCACGCGGCGTGTGTCATCGTGCTGAACTCAACCAAACCCACTTACCGCTCGAAGTGCACGTGATATCGTGCTAGTTTTGGGCATGGGACCCGCCTTCTCATAGTTTCGGCGATTTTCATGCAGTTCTATGCTTTTCCCCATGACCAAGTGCTCAGGGCTTTCCTTCACTGAGAGTTTTTCCTTGCAATATGTGATTAGCGCTTTGCGCTAATCGTGTATCAGAAACTACCTTTGTTTTTGGATCTGGGCTTCTGATTGCCAATTTGCATTCATGCGCGGTCTCCATGGGCCAACGGTCAACGCACTTTGACTGAGGGTCCTCATTTTTCTATGCTGGCTACAAATTTCCATTGTCCAGAGGTCATTTCTGATAAGCTCGTTATTCATAAGATTTTGAAGCCTGACATAATTTGAAACAAACATGGAAATGTTTACGGATCCAATTCAGATCAAAAACAATTGGTGACCCACATGGCAATGTGTTTGGTATGATGACCCCTTTATCAAGAAACTATTGTATTTGTCTCTTGATTTCTTCATTCTCCATGACTGACACCCTGTACATGCCAATGTTTGGAAGAGGACAATCTTGCTACAATTGGATCTTATGTTGGATTCCTCTTTTAAGACGCAATCCTTTGGGTTCCTGAAACATCTCATCATAGGTGTTAACAACCTCAAATAAATCATATTTTAATCTTGCATCACATACTTGGAAGGCTTCATTTTCAACATTCTCTTTTGGTTTGATCATCAAGAGTATAAAATTCTTACTAGCATTAACAAGCCTCTTCATTTGTGTAGCATTCACAAGCAATAAATTCAACTTCTTGCTATGTGATCTAACAATGTGCTCAATCCCATTTTTAAACAAATGATATTTTTTCTCATGGTGATGAAAGATGGATCTCCTATCATATAGATATGGGCTTCCCAAAACAATACCACAAATGTCAAGTGGAATTACATCAAGCTCTACCTCATCTATAAAGTTTGAATTGATTGAAAATCTTAGTGTAGATTTTTTTGTCACATGCAATTTTGCATCGCCACATATCCCAACTAAAGGATAAGGTTTAGGATGAGGAGTGCTTTCCAAATTCAATTTCTTGACAATGTCTTTTGAAATAAGGTTTCCTTGTGATCCACTATCAAACAATGTATCTATCTCAGTATGTTGAAATGACTCTAATGTGGAAAATCTCTGTTCTTTCTTTTTCATGTTGATTTTAATTGAGGCTACTTGAAGAACTAATACTTGCAATAGAGTCCTTACCTTTAAGTCCCATGGTTGTGATCTTTGTTTCATCCCTGGAATCAGATCCTAAATAATGTTGTTTAGTTGCAATAGTCTTTTGTTTCCCTTTGTTGTTAAACTTTTTGGGTTTCATTTCAGGATGAAGTTTCCAACAGTGGTCTTCATTGTGGCCTTCTTTTGAATAGTGATTACATGTGAGTTTTTCTCCCTCATTTTTGACTGAATCATTCTTCTTCCCTTTTCCTTTTAATTTCCCCTTTCCTTTGTCTCCACTCTTGAATGGATTTTTGCTACCCATTGAGGAACATTCTTCCCTCTTCCTTATAAACGAGTTTCTTGTACACAAACTTCATCTAGTTTTGTAGGGTTAAACATGAGAATAGTAAGTATAAAATAACTATGTAAACCTCCAATGTATTTTAGTAGAGTGTCGTGAAAGGATAAAATCTATACCCAAAATCAAAGTTGTTTTCCTAAATTCTTGAGTATAGCTTCGCACACTTTGACCCTTAACTTGCCTAAAGTTTTGTCTATCCATTATATCTTTTTGCACGTATGCTAATGGATAAAATTTTCTTCTTATTCCAACAACAAAATCATTCCAAGAGGATAAAACCTCACCACTTTTCTTCATGTCCTCTTGAGTTTTGGCCTCCCACCAATAAGTGTTTCACTTTCCAACCTAAGAGAAGCAAGCTAAATTTTGGTCTGATCAACCTTGCTTCTTTGTATCCTGCAGTATACTCCAATCTGACGAACCCAATTATCTAATGTTTCAGCATTTACCTCTACATTGTACATAGGAAATTCAAAATTTATGTCAAGCTTTAACAAAGGAGTTTTACCATGTCCCTTTGGAGAATTTGGAGGTGTTTGTGAAAGGGTAGAAGTCGAAAAAGATGAGGATGAAGGTGAAGGTGTTGGCTTGTCACCATTCCCTTTTGGAGGTTTGTCTCCTTTTCCTCCATCTCCTTTTGGAGTTTTTGAGCTCTCTCCTTGCAACCTTGAGTTCCTCTCCGCATAAATAATTTTTTCCATTTAAAACATTTCAAAGGAGACTTTTCTAAAATTTATTTCATATTTAGACATGCCTTCAGGACCTTCTTCATGTGCCATGACTGGTCAAGCTTGAGGTATGTGTGTTCTCCTTGAAACAATGTGCGACCTGTAGGTTTTAACCCCATACAGAAATTACCTACATACGAATTCTAAAACACAGAAAATAAACAATGCGAGAGCATAACACATAAAACACATATACACAGAGATTTCCCCCTGGATCGCAAAACTGGAACTACCAGCATATTTTTTTATTATATTCCTTTCAATGTTACAATACATATTTATACATGACGAAGCATCCAATACCATGGACCGAAAACCATCGCATCCAAAACCATGGACAAAAAACCATAGGTAGGTTCACCCATCCTAATATAGGGTCCAAAAAAAAATTTCTAGGAGCGTTGCCCTGGACCCCATAGAGGGGGACTACTCGCCCTCCTCAAACCCCCTGTGACCCCCCCGCTATGCAATTGGCACAATGAAGGGGGGGCTCCGCCCCCCCTCTAACCCCCTAATTCACTACGTAGGTTAGTCGTGGAAAGAATATAACACAACCCAACACGACCTTGGCTCCAAAAGTTCTCCTTATCCTCTTTTAAGCTTCAATCTTATAAGCATCATAAAACACTTGCAAACAAAATCAAACCTTCAAAATAACCTTGAGCTTTGATACCAAACTGATCTGTAATAAAAACTTGAAGGTGGAAAAATTGCAAGTAAAATTTTATGTATTTTAGGCAATGGATCACTTTGAAAAACACATAAAATAATGGTTTTTAAACTTACTTAGTAGCATAAACAAAGACAAATATACCATATCAAAAACACATAACAGCCAAAATGCTAAATAATTTCACCCCTCTCCTAGGCTACATCTCCTAGTTGAGCTTCCAATGCTGGGTCTCTTTCATTAAGTGATCAAATTTGTGTTTACATGGAATTATGGTTCTTAGAATGTAAAATTTATGTCTCTGATGGCTTTAGAATAGTTAAAAAGCCCCAATTGGGCTCTTGTTGGACTCAATTTGGCCAAAAACTGAAACACACCATATAGACCAATTGAGTTTTTAGACCATTAAACCCTTAGATGCTCCCTTGATATGGGCAAGCATGCATCTAAGAGGCTCCAGATGCTCCCATAGCATGGGTATGGATGCATCTAGGGAATTTTATGCCCAGTGTTGTGCCTGCATCTCTAGGATTTGAGAAACATTTTCAGGCCCAAAGCCTAGGTCATTGCCCAGAACTCAATGACACCTTCAAAATTGAAATATAACAACAGAAAAATGATACAAATCCAATTACTTGAACAAGGACTTGACTGGACCCCTACTAGCCATGAGAGGCATTTTCTCAAACATGTCACAAATAGGTAATCTATAGGTTTAAACAACATATCTAAGCATAGGGGTCTCGTACTCATTTAAGAATTTCTAAGAAGCATTGATACCTCAACGCGTTAACTTTCATTTCATCCACTAGGCCATAGATACATTGTTCATTCATTTATAAGTAAAAACATGATGAGAGCCATATATAGCTATTATCATAATACATGTGCATAACTAGCATAATAACAATAGAAATACCAAGCAGACAACAACCATATAAACCAAATATAAACCAATATAATACTCATGAAATAAAAAGGAGAAATAACATCATATTAATGATGTAAAGGCCAACCAGTTGTGGGACTTCCACGAAGCATCTGACTGTAGACATGGCTGAGCCAAATCTCTCTTCATCCAGTCACCCCTGTGCCATATTCCAAGCATGAAGTTGAGATCTCATAAAACACATCAATCAAAATAATCTAGGGCTTCCAGAGGCCAAACCACCTCAACCCATCAAACAGTGATTCCACCTCATGGTCGTACATCACAACCATCACCAAATTGGTCTCTACCCAATCCTTCTAGGGCTATAGAATGTTTTTTCCAACCAAGGATCTAGGACTAGTAATTCAACCCACAACTTATACAGGGCTCCAGAGCATTTGTCCAACCAAGAATCTAGGACTAGTAACTCAACCCACCAAGGGCTCTAGAGTGTTTTTCCAACCAAGGCTCCAGGACTAGTCACTGAACCCAAGCTAAAGGAAACATGAGAACCAACTAGAAAAATAAATAAATGAACCCACAACACCATGGCTATCTAGGAAATGGCAAGGCTAGGAAAATCCACTGTCAATCTAGGCAATCCTCCATGCCAATGAAATATCATGACCAATAAACCACATGCATATGCCACTCATGCCAAAAATAGTGAGGAAAACATACATGCAACTTGGTACCTGAAAACAAAGCCAAGTTTAGTTGTTGATCCTGATGTCCTCTTACGCTTCATGCTCTTCCTTTTCCTTCTTGCTCCAAAACTCCAAGTATTCCACACTCCTCCAAGCATGCTCCAAGAAAACTCTAAGTGTCCAAAAATATGATAGAGAGAGAATAGAATGAGAGCTCCAAAACTAAACTAACAAAAGTCAGTGAGTTGATCCCCATAAGCCTTTTTATTAATGAGGCCTCTTTTTTCTTCATTTTCCATTATTTTCCTTCATTTTCCTCCTCACATGCAACTTAAGACCTTTCACCTCCCTTTCCTCCTAATTTCCATTATTTTCATAGATAAATGTGTCAAAATTCCACTTTTCCTTCCCAAAGACTTTTCCATTTCCTTAGCCATTAATTAACCACCACTAATCCCCATCACTATGTTTTTGCCCAACATTCAGCTTGGAATAAGTGCCCATCAACTATGGTTATTATTTTTCCTTTATTAACTTTTATTACATGGAAGTTTCACTAGGGATGTTACATAATCCCTTGGTTGTTTATGGATTGGTTTATCCCATGAGATCCCACATTAATGCTTAGAATATGGCATGGGGCTGATTGGCTGAAAGAAATATTTGGTTCAACCCAATCTATGGTCAGGTGGTATGTGGAATTCCATGACTTGGTTGGCTTTTGCAGATGTCAATAAGACCTAAGTTCCTCTTGTATTTCATGAGTAAATGTACTTTTTATTATGTGGCTTTAATGGTTCTTCTATCATTGTTAATTATCTTGTTATATGTTGGTTGTAAGCATGGTTTTATGACAGATACAAGTTCAAGCTCTTATCATGTGTGATTGATAAATGAATGGTTAATGAATGCATGAATTAATTGATGTTATTGCAGCTATTGTGAGAGGGCATTAGTCCTTCTTATTAAATATCATATAAGTTTCAGATCTCGATGTTCAGATATGCATTCATGACCTGTAGATCTCATGTTCTCAATATGTTTGAAAGAATGATAGTCATGGTTAGATCAGGATAGTTCAAGTCCTGGATTAAGTTTTGTGTTAGAGGCTTTGTCTCTTTGTTATTTATCATTTTTGGGAGTTTCATTAAGTCTTTGGTAGAGGTATGGATCCTAGCCCTAAAAAGGTGGCTCAGATCTCAGGGTTGTTGGCACAGAAATGAGTGAAAAAGGCTACATTCATTGGGAAGCAGGCTTGTGGGAGTGATTATAGGGCTCCAGTTGCATGGAGGCCTTATCATGAGAGCGAATGAGGCTCTAGTTTAGTGAAAAATAAAGTTAAGGCAGGGGTTGGGAACTTGGAGTGGTTGCTTAGCTCCTAGTGGTCATGTAGCACCTGAGGGAAGTCAGGAAGGTCTTATTTTTTAGCTACATTTCCTTAAGGTTATCTAGGAGGTTGATTCATGTCTTAGTATCCTTCAGCTCATGTCTACCTCAGACAGGCCAATGAAAGTGGGTGGAGATGGGAGGAGATAGTTACAACTTCGCTCAAAAATGCCATGAGAGATTCTCCATCTAAACTTCTAATCATCACCTCATCCAATTACATGGGATTCATCTATCAAATGATATGAAATCTAGGGGTTGACGGTGTTGGACCCGCTTACATGTCAATGGATCTCCCTGGTAAGAATTCCCAACTAGACCTCAAACCATTTGGCGTAGGTGTCCCAGTAGTTTTTAGTACAGTATCACCTTGACTGCGGTTGCCCACAGAGGTAAGTAAGATGTCCTTGTTGGAAGCAAGGGTGTGACCTTGCAACAAATCAAGGAAGGTGCATGAAAAGCTCTAAGACACGAAAGGGGAGAAGAGTGTGCCCCTTAGAAGCCTGTGATAACACGCAGCTTGAAAGGGAACACAGGAATTGAAAGACATCACAAGATGGAAATAAGAATAGTCAACAATCCAAACTGATGATTTATACCAACAACACACTTCAATAAGATTCATACAAACACATACGGAATAGTCCATACATACATGTGTAAATTACAACTACATACATCATTAGAGTAACCAGAATAGTCGAAATACAATAACAATATATGCATGAAATGTGGTGGCTATGTTATATTAAAAGAGTGAAAGATCCAATAATAAATACAACCGTGACAGCCACTAGCCCCAATAGTGGAATGTTACAATTACTGTCGCCTGCTCCTCCAAAGAGATGTACTCTCTCTGCACTGTGGAGAAGCCAAGGCTCGTTACAATACACTCCAAGCTTTCGCTAATTTATTATCATATGCATGGCTCCCAAAATCCCTTTCAATGAGTTATGAGGTTCTATATATAGCAAAGTGTGGGGTGACCCTTGACATTCCCCTTTATGACTCTTGAGTTACCCTCGTGACTCTTCAACTTACACATGATTGTTTACATTCTACTATTGAAACTTGGTCTTTCACTTTACAACATGTCTACAATACAATATGCAAATCTTCCAATGTGAGATAAAAATGGGCTTGAATAAGCCATACAAGGCATCATTGAGACTCAGACATCTATGGCAAGACTAACTCGTCGACATCCTCTTAGTGATCAATGGTGGAAAACTGATGCCAAGCTTGGTAGTATGTTATGGTGTCTATGTAATCTGTAGTGACATCCTTCTGAAAGAGAATGCTTTCCTCCGTTGCATATGGGTACACTAGTTTGGCACCTCTGTCTAACTTGTCATATAGCATGCACATCATGGTCTTGAGTGCAGCTGGACCAGCAACATACTCGCGCATAGTTTCTGCGCTCATCTACAAATCTGTGTTGGTGGTTATGTGCATCAACTACTCGAAGTACATGTCCAACTGAGGTTGGACGTGGTTCTTTTCTTTCACCGCGGTGAGTGTGCCAATGGATGGGATCGCATGTGTGTGTACAATGACATCCATGCTTCTACACACTTGTGCATGTGAAGCATGTAAGCTGGTGACGAGCTATGGGAGTTCCTCATAGTTACGAATCTGACTTCAGATGTGTGCCCTCAACTCCACTACCTTTGGCTTAATCATATTTGGAAAGTATAACGGGGCTCCCTTGTACGTCATTGTCCATATCTGCATGTGATAGATAGTAGTGTGTATGCCTATCAAGATGCATGCTCTCCTAGCACAGCATTTTTGCCACCCATTCAGATGGATGACTGACTTCTGCAAGGTAAAGAACCTGAGGTACAACTTCCACATGATTGTCTCGAGAGACGATGATTCATCAAGTATCGCTTTCTTCAACTCCACTCTAGCAGATGTTGTAGCTTGATCTTCTCTCTGCTTAGCCGCTTGCAACTCCTTAGCCATGCACTCATTCTTAGCTATCAAGAATCTCACACTTGAGTTGGTGGCTTCAACATATGCCTTTATAGCATTGGCCAATGTAGTTGGATGTTTACGTGCATTGTACATGATCACTCATTATTGAAAATTCATAGGTGATGCATGGACATCCGAAGTGGGAACTATGTGCGACTACACAACTCTGTGTTGTGACTCGTCAAAGGATATGTTGTGCACATCTGCTTCCGGATTGTCCTCAATGATTTTAGTGTTTCCTTGATCACTTGGGAGTTTCTCTGCTCCTAGATCTGGTGAAGCCGGTGGAGTCACCTCTGGGTGCTTGGGCATGAGGTCTATATCCTAATCCTCGTTTGGCTTAATCACATCTGTGTCCATCTACTTGATCTGATAATCACACTATGAGTGACCTCAATTGAAGATTTATTAAACAAAGGTATTACAGACTCATGTGCTGGTGTGTGTTCTGTGTAATTGAAACGACGGATCGATCAGATTGCCAATACACAGACATTTTAAATGGAAATACAGCAAGCAATACAAAGATACACACAATTTTTAATAAGGAGTTCACGCTATTGTTATCAGGGAATAGTGTCCACTCGGATGTTGCTATTCCCACTAAGATGGGTGGCTATCTTAGAAACAAACAATCAAAGTCTAATATTGTTTTCTTTTATGAAAATAGACAAGAGGAGAACCAAGAAGACCAACCTGATTCTTGTGCTTGATTTCCTCTCCTTCTTGATAGAGCTTCACCGCTTCTTCTTTGTCTGCCCAACTTCAAAAGAACCTGTGGAATCACGGCAACATACTACTATCGAAGAAACAAGGATCTAAATTCATAAATAATACAAGATCAAATGTGTATTAACCATATAAATGCATATATAAACAAGTACACAAGAATATGGAAGGAAACAAGAATAGCTTTATTAAGATGAAAAGAAGCAAGAGGATCAAAACCATGTGCTCTGACCCAGCATCATCCTCTAGCTAAGAAGCCCTTCTTGACCTCAAGCAAAACTTAGATCACCCAACACTATGAATGTACACCAGAAAACCAACAGTACTTCTCTATAAGATACAAAATTCCAGCCTCTGGATCTCTATGATGAGGGATCCATATATAGATGATTACAGAGAGGTGAGTCATCTTCTAGGATCTTGATTAGTGTCTTCTCTTTGATAGTTCCTACTTCCACATGGAGAATGATGATCTCTTACTCATCCTTGGTCGAAAATAGAGAGGCAAGTGTCAGAGAGGAAGCTTCTGGAAGATTCCATGATCTTCCACCTCGCATTTTTGTCCCTGCCATTTGTCCATTCCGGACCATCACACCATACAGAGGAGAAAATTAGTATGCATCGCACCTTGTACACTGGGAAGGTGATATGCATCTCACCCTCTGCATTGAGCTTTCAATATGGTCCAGTTTTGACCATTTATGAGCAGTTTTCAGTGGAGAACTTCTTGGAGATGATGTAATTAGCTGACTTTGTTCCTTTAGGCAGTCAAGAAACACTTTTAGGGACTTAAGAGCCCTCATTTTATGGACATTTATGATTGGGGTTGAAGTGCCCAAAAATGTCTATAATAGTTTCCCCCTAAAGCATGAGGTCGTTAATCTTTCTGATGTTGAGTGAAATGCTTTACTATGAGGATCTGAAGTTTTTCCGAACTGGGAGGCGATCTGTAATAAGATACAATACAATACATTATTTTGACAACATTTTTTCATGATCTAGCTGAGGCGGGCATTCCCATGCTCAGCTTTATAAATTCATTTTCATGTCCATAGGACAGACAATCGTCTGAGTGACAGAATGATGATATGGACACATCATCCTTTGATTTGGATGATTATCTATTCGCCAATGATGTACACTTGATGCTTTTATATTCCTGAATATATCGCAGCCCAGATGGATGAAACTAGATCTGGGGTCTTCAAAACTCGTTCAATCTTCACTCGAAGTACAAGTCGATCCATGTGAAAAAATGTTCTGGATTTGAACATGGAAAGACATCGCCTGATTACCAGCCAATGATGTAAGCTATTAATAGGCGCGAGAGGAATCACCAATAATGACAATGACCCTCAAGTTACTACAGTACAATTCACGTGGTTTGAAAAAGGACTTGGCGTCGAACACCACGCAAAATCTCTCGATCGAAGGCCATTGATGTAAACCTGTCGCCGAAAGTGAGAAACTTGCTATTGAGGCATGCAAGCTTCAAAGTACTGAAAGGGTTGTTCCTAAGTCAACTTCTTGGATAATGGGCTGATGTCGAAAAGAAGCGACCCGTCACAGCAGGGCCTTAATGAATCCCACATCAATGACACGGAACGAAGCAAATGATTTTGGAGGTGAAAACAAACTGATGATACAGGGTTCAAGATGGCGGTCATGAAGGAATGAAGCATGAATGTATTGGAGTGGGTGAGACATAGGTGAAGTGTCTGAATGACGTCTCTTGAACATATCGGCGACACAGATGATGGATTGGTAGTGTTAACCCCAAAGATGGATGGTGTGATGGACCGATGGTGATGACCAGTGAACGAAACAACCCAACCCGGCATGGACGCGGAAGGAAAGTGTCATGTTCAAGAGCGACTTGCTACCAATAAAGTTTCTTCAAGTTTTCTTCCCAATTTTCCCCAGTCATTGCTGACCAGTACCTCTTTATTTTTGTCAAGCTTGAGGAGGATAACATATGCTTGTTCTATAATCCGCCCTTCGGGCGAACCTGTCGTTATATTTTAGTGAGCCTAGACAGTGAAACTCGTTCTCGTCCATTTGGACGAGTTTGTCGCTATTAGGTTTTAACAAGTTTAACGACAAAGATAACTCGGTCTCTTTCAATTTTTAGAGAGTCTGAAAGAAACGAAAAGGAGACTCCAAAGTTCTTTTTCATTAATATCCTTAAGTCCGAAAAAAGCGTAAAATAATACAAAAGGGAGAATTTTCGATAGTTTTAACGAGCCGAACAAGACAAGCGCTCGATCTTTTTGTGTAATAATCCCTCAGGTCTAAAAAGATTAAAATCTAGAGGAGGGATAGCACTTTCGATGCCTTTAATGAGCCGGAGAGACCATCGCTAGGCAATCTTTTCATATTTTACGAGTCAGGTGAAAAGAGCTTAAAGAAGACTCATTTTCAAGGAATGAGTGATTGTTTCGGGTAGCAGTTGATTCCAGGTAAGATTTGGAATTTTCCAATCACGGCAGTGTCACAAGGATGGCTATCAGAATCACTCTTCGCAGATGTTCCTCGAAGGGGTAAACAATCATATGGGGGTGAATGATTGGCTAAAACAGAGTGGAGGTGATGGCAAGAACACGACCAAGGCTCAAAACATGGTGATAAGGCATTCACAATGGTTATTTACCAGTTCCTTTTTTAATGAGCTTAAACATTGGGGGAAACATTTGCTCATGACTTATGTTTATTTTTTAATGAGCTTGAACTATGCGCTAAAACTGCTCGTTGAGGGGTTATTTTTTAATGAGCTTGAACTTAGCGACAACATTGCTCGCCAGTCGTATGATAAGAATGTCTCATTCGAGATGATACTTTGAAGTGGCTTACATCTCTCAAGCTTTGCCACGGATCCTTTCTTTATGCAAGTTAGGAAACGACTAGCCTTACAGGTTTAAAGGGTTAGAGGTCCTACAAATTTAAAAAATAAATAGCCGCTCTTCACTTGCATGCGGAAAGGTTTGCATGCCCCCAGGTATAGCGAAAAATTTCCAGGTTACCAAGAAAGTTCTATCCGCGTAGCACATAAAATGCTTCCTCGGCAATGTCTATCGAAACAGACAAAGGTGAATGGCGCAGACGCATTCCACTCACATAACTTTAACGAAGGTATCTTATTCCAGTCTATTCCCATTTTCCTGTGAGGACGGGTTCGGTAGACTAGTCATATATCCCTCGCGGAAATCCACTCTATACCTAAAGTTTTCCTGTCGAAACATACCAGGGTGCATGCCCCCTGGGTTTCAGTCGCACCTTCCTGAATCACTCTCACTCATCAGGTGGACAGACTGGAGACCGATGAGACATTTCTTGCGTGAAAAATACCATTTAAGGATGGCATTTGACTATTTACGATGTGTGAACCGGGGAATGGCATTTGGTCCACGAGCTTGACCATTCTGCCTTCATGCGGAAAACACATTACTCTAAAGAGTGAGGAGACGATGGCTCCCATGCAATAAATATAGTCTGGTCCAAGGAGTAGATTATAATCTAAAGGTCCTTGAACTACCATGACATTCATGTGAACAGTTTTCCTTCTCAAAGTAATGGGCACATTTGGAAGGATCCCTAAAGGTCGATTAGTTCCCTTGTCGAAGCCTGTCAGATTTCTCATTTCAAGCAAAAGTGATGGCGAACCAAGCACTTTCCAAGCAGTTGAGGAAAGGATACTCACAGAAGCCCCTTCATCAATGATGGTACCGACCATGACCATTCTGTAAGCTTGTACAATGATTCTGAATGGTACACTGGATGGTAAACGGGGTCTGCCTAGTAGATTCCAGTCGAAGGAAACGACTAGGTTGCTTGGTGGTGGGACCAAATAGACGGTCGGATATGACTCTGATGAACTTCCTTCCTACGATAAAG
>APFE031545525.1:0-33324 GCA_000404065.3 Pinus taeda | reverse complement strand
TTCTGGGAGATGATGTAATTAGCTGACCTTGTTCCTTTAGGCAGTGAAGCAACACTTTTAGGGACTTAAGAGCCCTCAGTTTATGGACATTTATGATTAGGGTTGAAGTTCCCAAAAATGTCTATAACACTATTCTCCAGGGCTACGTCTCCAGTCCAGCTTCAGTGGTGGCCTTGTTTTATTGTGTCTTTAACCAGAGAATTACAAATGCAGGGACTCAATATGAGTTCTCCTGACAGCAGATTTTGCTTGGCAGGGTGGTTCTTGGATTCCCCAAGCCACTCAAATTTCACAGACTCTTTTCTTCCTACCAGCTCTGTGACTTTTGGTCTACAGTGGAAAGATCCAGCTGTGATGCTAAATCCAAACATATTCCTCTATGGGAAGGCTTGAATCTTCAAGCTCTCGGGTGCTCAATGTTGCCTATGGTCAGCTCGGCCCTCTATCTCCTCTGCTTGGCTTTACTGCTCTTTGTGCTCAGTCCTCCTCTCAGGGTTCACTGTTCATTGTCTCTCTTGCTCGCTTGGACACTTCAATCTGAATCTCTCTTCTGATATCCTCTGCTTATGGCTTTAGCCATTCGACCTCCATGTCTATTCGTTTCCTCTCCTTCCTGCGTCGATTCACCTATCACCTGTGTGCTTGGAATTCCTTGTTCGGCATCAGCATAATGCTCAGGAAGTAACCACGTGTCTCCATCGGAACTGTGCCAGCCCACTTGTCGATTCATTGCTTTCTCCACCATGGCGGTCAACGGATTCCAAATCCTCTTAAATCGTGGCTTAATCCCCTGTCAATTCCGCTTTGTCTATCGGGTGCAATCTCAGCCATCCAATCTGGGCTCCTCCAGATCCAACGTCATTTGCACGTCGAGCGCGGTTGACTTAGTCAACCGATAACACGTGATCGCTGCGGTTTTTCTCTCTCCTCCACTGCCACGCGTCAATCACTGATTGTGATCGCTTCGCTTTCTCCAAAACCACTTACCGTTCAAGGGCATCCCGATCAAACCACCGGTTTCCAGGCCATGGGTCCCACCATCGTACGTTGGCGCTTTTTACCTTTTTCCGCTCGCAGTCTCCTCGCTCCCAACATGGCCAAGTGCTTAAGCTCTACCATTTTGGCCCTGTTTGCCCAGCAATGCGCGTTGGGGCTCCCAGGGGCTATTTTGACCTCTTGCACAATCTCCATGGGCCTCGGTATGTGCGCTTTGACCGAGGTCCTCGTCGTTCCACGCTGGCTGCCATGGCCACTGGTTCAGGGTGTTTTGGACTGTGGTTTGGATTCTTCAAGGATTTGTTCGACCTGTTTTAGTCACAGTTATATGACAGTCGTTTATGGATCCGATTTGGATCACAGCCTCCCAACTAAAAAGATTTTGGACCACAAAAAGTTGATTTTCTTCAAGCATAGACTAAGTGAGGAAACTGTTGTCTCACTTGTCCAATCTCAATCCACTTCACACTGCTTGGCTTCGAACCTTTAAGCCCAATGTTGAGGTATTCCACCTATCTACTACGCGTCGTCCTTACCTTCCTGTCCAGCATTGTATCTTCCTGCAACTCATTAAGATATTCCAGTAGTAGGTCATCAACAAAACATAATTGACTTTACTCTTCGTGGTCCTCAATCATTGAAGGTTCAAACAATCTCAAGCAATCTGCGTTCATGACTAAGTAGATGTGCATGTAAGCTGGCAGATCAAGGCGGAAAGCATTTTCACCAATCTTCTCAAGTATCTTGAAGGGCCCATACCTGATAGGTTTTAGCTTCTTACCTTCACCTTGCATCCTGTCCTTGCTGATATACAACCAAACTTGGTCTCCAACTTGAAAACTATGCTCCATCTGATGCTTATCATGCCTAACCTTGTACTTGGCCTGGCTCTTTTCTAGTTGTTCCTATACTACCTGGTGGATGTCCTGGATTTGTTCAATGAACCTAGTTGCTTTGTCCACATCACTATGTCCATCAACCATGGTATCTTTACCAAAGACAAAATCCAAGGGAGACCTTGGTATGAAACCAAAGTAGGTCTCAAAAGGAGATCTCTATGTAGAAGAGTGTTTGGCTCTATTGTAAGCATGCTACACATAACACAAATGCTCATCCAAAAGCTTAGGATGTTTGCTGCAATATCCTCTCAGTAACTAAATCACCGTCCTGTTAACTACTTCTGTTTGGACATCTATTTGTGGATGAAAAGTTGTGATTTTCTTTAATTTAGTGTCCATTAGTTCCCACAGACTTGACCAAAACTTCCCCACAAATCGGTTGTCTCAATCAGATATAATAGAAGTGGGTAATCCAAAATGAACCCATACATGTTCAAACAACAATTTGGCAATTTGTTCAGTTGTAATCTGTTTACTACAGGGTATCAAAATACACATTTTGCTGAACCTATCCACAACAACATATAGATAGTCATGAACTTTCCTAGATTTAGGCAGTCCCCCAATAAAATCCATGGAAATGATTTCCCAAGGGTGAGAAGGAACTGGCAAGGGAGTGTACAAGCCTAGTTTCCTGTTACTGGGCTTGCTTTTAGCACACATAGCACACCCATTTACATATCTAGAAACTGTCTCGCTCATTCTCGACCAATAGCAGAACCTTTGCAGCTGTGCAACTGTTTTACTTACCCCAAAATGACCTGATAGCAGAGAAGTGTGTGCTTCCCTAATTATCTTCACTCTCTCAGTTTGTGGAATGCAGAGTTTTCCACAATGATATAAGAGTCGGTCCTTCACATGATAGTCCAATTCTTCTACTATTTTTCCTTGACTCAAAGTTGCATATACATCTTTAAAGTCCATGTCCTGAGCATACTGTTCTATGTAGCTTTCATGCAGCACAAAATTATGCTTAAGTATGGTAGATGCATTTATAATGGGTCTAGATAACATATCTGCAACTTTGTTATGTATGCCCTTTATATCTGATGACATAAATGAAACTGTTGTAGAAACCCATCCATCTGTAATGTTTCTTGATTTTGCAGCTCAGTGGTGTAGATATTGAAGTGGTGTATGATTCGTGTGTATTACTGTCTCTTTGCCCATTAAGTTATGTTTCCACTTTTTCACACTCTGAACTAATGCATACAATTCTTTATCATAGGTAGGATAGTTAACTACTATAGGATTAAAAGTCTCAAAATGATAACATATGGGTTTACCGTGCTATGTCAACACTACTCCCATGGCATAGTCACTGGGATCAGTTTATCTCAAATGGCCTTTGTAGATCTGGCAATGCTAGTACAAGTGTTGTACTATTTTTTTCTTTCAAGGTGTCGAAGGCTTTCTGCTATTTGCCTCCCCACTGAAACACCTTGTTCAATCCTGTCAAAGCATGTAAGGGCACTGCAATTGAGGAAAAATTTGAAATGAATTTCCTCCAATATTGTGATGCTCCTAAGAAGCTTCTCACTTCTGTAGCAGACTTGGGTTTAGGCTAGTTTATAATGACTGCCACTATAGAGGGATCTATTTTCAATTCACCTCCCCCTACTATATGACCCAAATAATTTAGAGATGTTTTGCCAAATTCACATTTGGAGAGTTTAACATAAAGTTTTTCTCTTTTCAGAACATCTAATGTCTGCTTAACATGCTTTAAATGTTCTTCCCACGTTTTACTAAAAATCAGAATGTCATCCAGATGCACAATAACAAAATCATCAAGAAAAGGTCTGAGTACATCATTCATTAATCTCATGAAAGTAGCAGGGGCATTGGTCAAGCCAAAATGCATAACCAGCCATTCATACAATCCTTGCTTTGTTTTGAAAGCAGTCTTCCATGCATCTTGCTCTGCAACTCTGACCTGATGGTATCCAATGCAAATCCAGCTTGGTGAAATAAACAGCTTCCTTCAATTGATCTAAAAGATCATCTATGCGAGGAAGGGGATAACGGTTTTTGATTGTTATCTTATTTAGTGCTCGGTAATCAATGCACATTCTCCAGGAGCTATCTTTCTTTCTCACCAAAACAATTGGTGACCCACATGGTGATGTGCTAGGCCTGATAAACCCTTTCTCGAGCAACTCCTGCACCTGCTTCTTGATTTCAGCATTCTATAAATCAGATAACATGTACATCCCAATGTTAGGCAAAGGAACATCTTGCTACAAAATAATATCATGTACTATTCCCTTTTTGGGTGGCAAACCTTGGGGCTCTTGAAACAAGACATCATACTCTGAAACAATCTTTTCTATATCAGCTTGCTGATCAGAATTACAGCCCTCAAATACATTAGTTTTATCAGTTTTCCTTTCCTTTACAACCATTAGTAAGAACGGTTTGCATGAATTTATCATTCTTTTCATCTGTCCTGAGTTTATGAGCATATAATTATTCTTGAGCTTATGAGCTCTCACAAAGTATTAGATTCCATCTTTAACAAGTAGATACTTGTTCTCAGCTCTATAGAAAATAGCTTTTCTATCATACAAGTAAGGACTTCCTAAAACAATTCCACATATATCCAAAGGAATTACATCTAACTCAACCTCATCTACAAATGCTAACCCAAAAGAAAACTTGAGTTTGCACTGTCTAGTCACTTGTAGTTGTGCTTTATCATTCAACCATCCTAATGGATATGGTTTCTTATGAGGTGTAGTTGTTAATCCCAATTTCTTTACAATTCCTTCAGAAATTAGATTTACTTGTGAGCCACTATCAAACAAAGTATCAATTTTTTTATTCTTGGAAATAACTCGAATATAGAAAAGCTCATGCCTTTTTCTCTCATGTTCTTCATCAATAACAGATTGAGCAGAATTACTAGTAGATGCTTCAGAATTCTTACCTTTTATACCTGTGGCTGCAATGATTGTTTCATCTCCCGAGTCTGACCCCAAATCTTTCTGAATAGTTGTAGCAGTCTTCTTCTTCTTGCCCTTGAACTTCTTAGGCCTCAGCTCTGGATGCAGAATCCAACAGTGCTCATCATCATGCCCCTCCTTTTTATAGTGAGTGCATGAAGCTTTGCCTCTTTGTGCAGTTTTAGCCTTCCTTGCTTTCCACTTCTACTTTCTTTTCTCCTTGCTCTTGCTTATAGTGGGTTGGTATGGTCCCCCAACTTCTGGACTTCCATTCTTTCCTCTAGCTTCTAGATGAGTAGCTTGTACAGATACCTCATCTATACTAGTGGGATTAAACATGAGGATGGTATGCCTCATGTAGCTGTGTAGACCACCAATGTACTTCAAAAGAGTTTCTGGTGAATCTAATGAGATGCCCAACATCAATGCTCTCTTTCTGAATTCTTGAGTATACCCTTGTACACTTTGCCCTTTCAACTGCCGAAGAGTTTGCCATCTCATCATGGCTTGTTGCATGTAGGCCAATGGATAGAACTGCTTTCTGATGGCAGAGACAAAGTCACTCCAGACAGAGATGGTCTTACCATGCTTCTTCACATCAACTTGGGTTCTGCCTTCCCACCAAGCCAAGGCAGTGCCTCCCAGGCATAGGCTTGCCAGCTAAATCTTACTCTTGTCTGAGTCTATGTTCTGTACCCTGCAATACACATCAATTTGTCTTATCCAGATGTCCAACTTTTCAACATTCAACTCTCCATCATATATAGGCAAATCAAATTTGACATCTAACTTAATCAAAGATGCTTGCTTATTATGCACAGGGCTACTAGGAGGTGTAGGAAAGCTTTCTTCTTTTCCCTTTCCTTTAGAGTGGTCATGAGAATGAGATTCATCTTCTTCCTTATCTTGTTTAGAGCCTGATGAATCTTCATCCTTATGCTTTCTAAAGCGCCTATACATTTCTTCTACCATAGACTTCATAGCTAAGAAACTTTCTACGAACTAGGGGTCTGGCCCTATAGAACCTTCTTCTGACATTGTCTTCCAAGAATAGACTCTCCCAATTTCAGGATTAGTTTCCACCAACTCTCCTTCTCCTAACTTGAGCTTTGATCTAGTAATCATTCACAGCTAAACCGACACAAGCTTGTCTATCCTTACAGCCTAGAGCTCTGATACCACTTGATCTGATAATCACCCTATGAGTGACCTCAGTTGAAGATTTATTAAACAAAGGTATTACAAACTCATGTGCTGGTGTGTTTTATGTGTAATTGAAACAACGGATCGATCAGATTGCCAATACACAGACGTTTTAAATGGAAATACATCAAGCAATACAAAGACACACAGTTTTTAATAAGAAGTTCACCCTATTCTCCAGGGCTACGTCTCCGGTCCAGCTTCAGTGGTGGCCTTGTTTTATTGTGTCTTTAACCAGAGAATTACAAATGCAGGGACTCAATATGAGTTCTCCTGACAGCAGATTTTGCTTGGCAGGGTGGTTCTTGGATTCCCCAAGCCACTCAGAGTTCACAGACTCTTTTCTTCCTAACAGCTCTATGACTTTTGGTCTACAGTGGAAAGAGCCAGCTGTGATGCTCAACCCAGATAGATTCCTCTATGGGAAGGCTTGAATCTTCAAGCTCTCGGGTGCTCGATACTGCCTGTGATCAGCTCGGCCCTCTATCTCCTCTGCTTGCCTTTACTGCTCTCTGTGCTCAATCCTCCTCTCAAGGTTCACTATTCACTGGCTCTCTTGGTCACTTGGACTCTTCAATCTGAATCTCTCTTCTGATCTCCTTTGCTTATGGCTTTAGCCATTCGACCTCTGTTTCTGTTTGTTTCCTCTACTTCCTGCATCGGTTCGTCTGTCGCCTGTGTGTTTGGAATTCCCTGTTTGGCGTCAGCATAATGCTCAGGAAGTAGCCACATGTCTCCATTGGAACTGTGCCAGCTCGCTTGTCGATTTGTTGCTTTCTCCACCGTGGTGGTCAACGGATTCCAAATCCTCTTAAATCGTGGCTTAATCCCCTGTCAATTCCGCTCTGTCTATCGGGCACAATCTCATCCGTCCGATCTGGGCTCCTCTAGATCCAACGTCATTCGCACGCCGAGCGCGGTTGACTTGCTCGATCGATAACGCGTGATCGCAGTGGTTTTTCTCTCTCCTCCACTGCCACGCGTCGATCGCTGATTGTGATCGCTCCGCTTTCTTTAAACTCGCTTATCGTTCAAGGGTGTCCCGATCAAACTGCCGGTTTCCAGGCCGTGGGTCCCACCGTCGTATGTTGGCACTTTTTACCTTTTTCCGCCCGCGGTCTCCTGGCTCCCAACGTGAACAAGCGCTTAAGCTCTACCATTTCGGCTATATTTGCCCAGCGATGCGCGTTAGCGCTAAGCACTAACGCGCATCGAAAACTAGCTCATTTTCCCAATCCAGGGCTCCCAGGGGCTGTTTTGATCTCCTGCACAGTCTCCATGGGCCTCAGTCAGTGCGTTTTGACCGAGGTCCTCGTCATTCCACGTTGGCTACCATGGCCACTGGTTCAGGGTGTTTTCGACTGTGGTTTGGATTCTTCAAGGATTTGTTCAACCTGTTTTAGTCACGGTTCTATGACAGTCATTTATGGATCCAATTCAGATCACTACTCCAACATCTATTTAATCTCTTGAGCTAATTCCTGCTCTTGCAACTACTCACCATGTTTGCTATCTGTCAGCTCTTCTGATTCAATAACCTATATTTGCGTAGCTTCATCAATATGTGCACACTGCACTTCCTGTTGTTCCTCTTCCTTCTACACTTCCTTCTCCCTTCTGCACAACTCTTGTTCTTCCCTTAGTTGTTGCTTAACCTCTTGTAACTTCTTCTTTGCATCCACCAATTTCTGATTCTCCCTCTGTCTTTTCGCTGCTATTGCATTGTCACTTCTTTGCCTCAATCTCCAAAGCTTCTCTCAATACAAGTGGATCTACCTTGAACTTGTGTCTTTTCTCTGCCTCTGTGTTGTTGGCAACCTTCCTCTTGCCTTTATCATGCGTAGGTATGCTGCCCTCTATTGCTACTAATGTTGTTTCTCTCTAAGATGATGTTGCCTTATGCACTGCTAACCACTCTACAACCACTCTGGCCAATTCATTGAGCTTTGAGTGGTTGTAGCAGTATCTCCATGCGTCTTCCTTAGGCCAATGACATGACTCGTGGATCCAAGGATGATACACTCTCGCACACTAGTCCTCCACTAAGCGATGTGGGTCATATGGGTTGAAACTTCTGGTGTTTAAGGTGAATCTCTTGAATTCCTCTGTCTCGATCTTAGCATGCTTGAGACTCTGGATATCATACAAATTGATCCACAAAGGAAGAGTGAGCCAAGGTGTCTTCTTCTTCCTGTGTAGTCTCGTTGACAACCCTTTCAAGGTGTGGTATGTAACCTCTTGCATGACCATCTTGTCCATGGAAAACTTTGATAACACATGTGGAGCCTTCTACACATTGTACATATGGATGAAGGTGCCAAGTGATGAGGCATACCAATATTCTATGTTAACCAATGTTGCCATCATTCTGTGTGACATGCAAGGTGGTTCCTGCTCAAATATTATCTTGTACACTGGGGTGACAAAGTGGTCTGATAGTTGTAGTATAACTCCACGAAATTTGCACTCATAGAACAACCTGCAATAGATGTCCACAAAGGTTTCTGAAAGTGTCCATGCCCAACCCAAGCCAATGACTATTGATGGGCATAGATTTCATTAAGAATGTATGTGAACATGAAGAGCTTTTCTTGCTGACCCTTGGGTGGATGTTGGGCATCTGTTACTTACCCCTTCATCTATAGAGCCAACATGTCGGACCAATTGAAAAGTCTTCCTTCGTTCGCCAGCTGATCCAACACAATCACCCAAATCTGTGGGAAGGTTTATGTTCTCCATTGGTCATATAAGTGGCATGCAAAGATGACCAAGAACTGATAAGACTTTTGCAATGTCTTTGTCTTGTATACTTGGTTGGGTGTCATCCTAAACTTAGATGGATCTCTCGCCCAGCTCTTCAAGATGTCTCTTGAGTTCGCACTACTGCTGGGATGGGTGAAGAGTGCATCCATTTTATTCACCGATTGTGGTAAGTGATACATCTCCTGAAAGTTCTCTGCCCTGAAGGTAGCAAGTTGTGTTCCACTAACACTTCTCAATACCATTGTATCTGGATCAGTATGCGAGACAATCTAGTAGATCAATTCTGCGCATGGAAATGAAGGATATTTTTTTGCAACCCAGTACAAGCCAGACTTGTGTATGTTGACATAGACTATGCAGTCCTCCAAATTCTCCTGAAAGGTGCCTAAAAAGATTTCATTGATGTCCTGCCATGTTATCTTGATCTCCTTGTCTATGAAAATCTTAGTATATCATAGATGGGCAAGCTCATAAACACTTTCTCGACCACATCTCCAGTTGCGCTCTCAGTGGTGTCCTTTGACCCTGCTCTCTTGGAATCAATTATACTTGTACTAATAAGATACTGATGAACACCTATGATACACAGAGACAGAGAAACAATCATGGAAATAAAACTATCAGTTGAAAACCGAAAACAACTAGAGGACTAACATGGAACACACCTGGGTAACTAATTGAGAAATTTGCGTAATTTTCACTGGGAGAGGTTGGGAGACTGACTGCCAAAACTGCACAGAGCACAATACAGGCTACTAATGAGCTAACTGATTGTTGAAACTGTGTAGAGAACAATCCATCTTGGCTAGCTGAGGACTGGAACTATGCAATGCGCATTTTCAGTAAGCATGATTGTTACCCCGGAAAATTGCACTACACAATCCTAGGGGCCAACTGAGGCACTATCTATTAGAATTGCACAGAGCACATCCTAGGAGACCAGTTTGAGGTAAGATCAATGCAATTCCTAGGAGAAAGGCAAGTCCTTTGATCCCAAAAATGCACAGTGCAAGCTAGGCAATGTAAGGTCTAGGCCAAGGCAGCTCAGACTTGTCAACCAGTAAAAATTAGTAAGGACTTGTTGTGTTATGCAACAACGCGCCCCCCCCCACCCCCCCCCCCAAAATTTATTTTTACATAAATTTATTAGGAAATTCTTGTATAAATAAATGGGGACCCTTAAAAAATTTAAAAACATAGGAAAATAGCATAATTTAAGATTTTTTTTAAACAAATTTGATTTTTGAATAAACAAATCCAATTAGCCCCAAATGACTTGAATAAAGCCTACCTTAAATAAAATCCCAACCATATTCTCAAAGAAACAACACTTTTTTTTACCCTTTCTAAACTTGTGATGCGATAAGGGATAGCCCCCGAGAACCTAGCATATTTATTCCTTAAAAGGCTTAAGTATTGACAAACTCACTTCACGATAGAACTTTCTCACATCGCAAACTTATAACAAAAATGATATATGAGAAGGTAGAGGAACACTCCCATTGTGAAATTTGATTAGCAAACTGGACCTGATAAAACAATGAACACAGTATATAAACATATCTCATCTAGATAGATTGCAGATTATCAAAAATCTCTCCACTTGTTTCACTCTTGATTCCCCCGATTGCGATAAAGCTATTTCTTAAAAGGTGTGCTTAAAGAAAATTATAAATCTAAATAACTAAAAACATAAGTTGCGCTTGTTAATAGTCCATTGGGCCCACTATAACTCCACATCATGTCTTGCGATTTACCAATCGCACAAAGCCTTTGGCCATATCCATTCTCTGTTACTCCCAAAACCTTCAATTGTGATATTGCGATTATCACAATCGCGCATTTCTCATACCCAACGAACCGATATAGTGATATCTCTATCGCATATCAGCAAAGTACATGGAAATAAGTTTCATTTACCATTTGAAAAGGTTTCTATGATGCGATATATTAATGGATAATATATAACCACACAAATCCATGATTTCAGTTATTTAAGAATTCTAATGGTATTTATGATTTCAAAGCCTAATGTGATTTGATGGCATGTATAGATCGATTCGCATTTAAACTCTCCTTTATGTCACTTCAAATCCTTATGTGTTTGTATGTTTCTGCATTTCACAGTTATTTCTCTTCATCCCTCTGTGTTCTCAATTCGCAGGTTTAGCCCAAGAAAGAACTATGTAACAAGATGACTAAGTCGAAGAAAGGAAATAAAAGTATGGAGGCTTCACAATCTTTTTCTTCTGATGTAACAGAACTTTCCCCACTATTCTCATATATGAGATGCACAATTGACAGTGGTACTTCCTATGGGAAACCATGTACTAATTGCTAGAGAGCAAGGGTCCTAAGATAATTCAAAGAGTAGCAATAGCAAATGCTACTACCTCTTCTGAAGCCTCCCATTTTGAATATGCAAGCTATTTTATTCGTAGAATTTCTACTAGACCCAATATTTTTCCTTACATTGATATGGTAAAATGGATAATTGAAAATATTAACATTACCGATCGAACATTCCATACTTCGCGGAAAATGGTTAGAGGATCCTTCACAGCATAAGACTTGAAGAGAATGTATCATTTACTGAACCCACAAAAGGTATATGACAAAGCTTTTCTTGAGAAATTTGCAAGCGAAAATGATGTGCCTTCTGACCCAATTAAATAATGGAGGTCCAACTCCAACAAACCCAAGCATGAGAAATTGGGTATGTATTCTATATAGTCTCTTGTTGCTCCCTATTCTTATATCATATCTATGATGTGTATATTGTTTGGGCATGCTGATATAACTAAGTTCTTTGTTGAGTGGGTTCCCCTAATTAAAGCAACAATAAATTCTTTTCTAATGGATTGGAGCACTATCTTGTCTAATAATATTGCTTCCCAAATCCTAGAGTTTAGACAACACTGGTATGTCTCTACTAGAACAGTCCCACAATTTTTGATGAGTACCTACATTATGGATGTAGTCTATTTCACTACCATTTTCCCAACCATGGGGTGTAAATGGACTATTAAATATCCTATTAGTGTCATCCAGTTCATCTTATCATAAATGATCAAATATGCTCTTACAAGGTGTTGTTAGGGTGTCAAGACAAATTTTTGTCATTTCAGTGAGTATTCAAATAAAAATTTGGTCATCAGTTTTTATGTCCGGGTCACTGGTGCTCGCTTCACTTACTCATGGTCTTCATCACTCATCATGGTCACTGTCTTCTTTGAGGTATCATTTCTAAATTAAAGTGTCTTGGGTCATGAAATGGTTAAATTCCTCATTTTAGGTCATGGTCTAGGGTTTCACTCCATGTGTCATTAGGATACCATAGGTCAAAACAAAAACATGTCCATCGTGTAATTCAATGGGTAAAAGGAGTTAGCAACTTAGGGAAAGCAAAATAAAGGTAAAGGTAATGTTTAATTTCAAATAAGACAATGTTGCAGTACACTAACTCGTCTTATCATTTTTCATAGGGCCATTGTTGCTTCAAAATATGTTTTTGACCAAATCGAGAAGAATTTTACAAAAGTGAAAGAGGTTTTTGTCAATGATAGGCCAAGAAACAAAAACTTCCTTCCGTTTGTGCACCGATATTCTTATTTGAGAGAAATTCCCAAACTACACTTGCAACGGGAGAGTTGTTACACTTCTGAACAGTTTAACTTCAATACCGATTTTCAGGGATTTGGAGCAGATGTTGGTAGTTCTTAAGGACTCTATTATGTAGTAGGCATCATAAGGTTTCCAATTGTACCTTCATATAGTGATTTGGATTAATTCACAGCATTCAAAAGTTCTCTGCAAGTTGGCACTGTGCTTTTGTCAGAGACACCCTGGGTTTTGGAGTGACCTTGGGAAAACCAATTTTTCTCCCAGCTGGAATGTCCAAATTACATTCTTGATGAGTCCATCTTGTACCAGACTTCAAGAGATTTCCAAAGAGCTATAGATTTCACAATTTGTAGCAGTTTAAGGCCTCCAAAAGCCAGTTGAAATATGGCATTGTGCTTCTGGAGACTGCGTTGTGTTTCTAAAGGTGGTGGTGTTGCACTTCTAGACATTGTGTTGTGCTTCCATGAACTATGTTTCGTTCATGCCAGCGTAGCCCGAAAATCACTCAAACTCACCCAAATTTTTATTTTGAGCTTGCATTCCTACTTTCTAGTCTAAACGTTTTCACAAGTATCATCCTTCTGCTCACTTTTTTCCTTTGGCAAGATAAATGCTAATGCAAGTTTCCTTCATCTAGGGTTTAGGTGAAATTTTCATGTGTGCAAGCACCAATGTAACTGATGGATTTGGCTAGTTATAACATTGAAAACATGTAAATTTTTCACCTCATACCTCTGTACATGTTTAAAACACCCTTTGATTCACTAAATAAATTATCAACCCTCATATTACCTCACCCTTACATAAACCCTAGCTCATACCTATCATTTTGGACAATTTCCTAATAGGATTGTTTTTAAATTATCCTACTCATATCTATTTCTCATTTCACTCCATTCAAACTTCCTAAGTTTTATACCACCCCTATCCATCTCCAAAAATTTCCCTATCATCATCTCCCTTCCCTAAGTCCCTCATTTCATCATTTCCTTCCTTGAGCAAGAAAACGATCAGCTTAAGGCTAAACAACTCATCATGGAGAAAGAGAAATCTGTTAGGATATTCCGACACATAGGAATAGTTAAGTTCAACTTGGTCTAGTATAGAGTGAGGTATAGAGTTAGGTAAAGTGTGTTTCTTTACCGTTGTAAATTTTGTAACTTACAATCCGACGGTCACGATACGTAGTGATCCGACGGTTCATTCTCTCCTCGGTATTACCGACACTTGATCCGTGGCTTGACACCCGATTGGTCCATGAATTCTATTTAAAGCGCATGGAAGGTCATTTGTAGGTTAACCGTGCATGAGAGAAGCTTATGTAAATTTTCATTCTTTATTAATAAATTGCCTGTAGTAGCCACGTTGGCGCAGGCCGTGGACTGTTTCCCTCTCTTAGGGTTTTAACCACGTCAAAATACTGGTGTATTGATCTGTGATCTGTTTGTGAGCGGTGTCCTTTTGGTGTTCTGTCTGAGGAACTTACCCTGTAAATTCCTACATGGTATCAGAGCTATTTGAGGGCCGCGTCCGTTGGTGATCCAAATCTGAAGCTGGTAGAACTGCATGCGGATGTCGTTTCCTAGATCTACTGTTTCTGACTGCTTTCGGGCCGAGAGGACTGCTCTGTTGTGTTCGGAGCATCTATTCCAGTGAGGAACCCCTTTCGTTTCACGCGAAAAGGTTTCCGGTAGCCCTATCTGCGTCATTTTTAAGATCTGGAGGTATACAGTGTTTATCTGCAGTTTAATGTTATTTTTCTCTCTAGTTATTTCAGTTTCGGTTTATTTAGCGTTTTTTATTACCAGATCTATACCTTTCATTTCTGCATATGCTCTTTGCCCTGTGAATTTGTGCGATCTGGGCAAATCAGAAACAGAAAGGAAGTTTTTTTTTCTCATGCGTATGCTCTTTTCCCTGCACCTTAGTGTGATCTTGGAAAATCAGAAACATTGAGAAAAATATTTAGTTTCCGGCTAAAGCTAACTTCGAGCCGTAAGGTTCATTTTTCTTTGCATATTCATGTTAGGTTTTGTGTTTTTGTTTTGTAGGAAAAAAGAGCTTTCTCAAGGCAAGCACGCAACCCAAGGCCCCCTCCCCCCTCTCTCTCTCTCTCTCTCTCTCTCAAATTTTTTGTATAGCTCAATTGGTTCAAAGCTATTTTAAGAGAGTAGAGGTCTTGGGTTCAAATCTCCATTTTGTGGGGGCGTTTTTTTTTTTGTTCATTCCCGCACATTCGCGCACTTTGCCGGCAACTTCATCAATTATTTTTTTTAAATCCATAACTTCTTCATCCAGAAGCCTTTTTCAGAGTTGTTTTTTTTTAAACAGCCTAATTTTTCGAGATCTATCCATTGGAACACTTACTTTCAGCATCTTCAGCTTCAGTTTTTTTTAAAAATGGAAAGTCCATGCCGAGTCATTCTTGACAGCACTAACTACTTCCAATGGGTATCCTACATGGAAGATTTACTTAGAAGTAAAGGTCTCTACAGAATAGCCACGGGCCAAGAGAAGAAACCAAAAGATGAAGACAAGGTTGCAAAATGGGAAAATAGACAAGATCAAGCACGTGGTTTGATAGGGATGTCTATTTCTCCTGATCTTAGATTCCATATTGCAGAACTTGAAACTCCTCATGAAGCATTGGACCAAATCACTAAAGTTTTTGGGATTAAAAATGAAATTAGAGCCCATCAACTTGAAAATGAGTTGCTTACATTGGATCCTAATAATTTTGCTTGCATTGAAGATTTCTTGTCCAAATTCAAGACCCTTAGATATCTCTTGGAAGGTGTTAAGGTTAAGAAAAAAGATAGTAACCTTATTTATTCCATCCTTACAAAGTTGGGAACAGCCTACTCTGTATTTGTTTCCACATTCCATTCTACAAGGGAAGCTTTCATTTGTCAAAGAAAAGACTACAAGGCCCCTTCCTTTGACTCTTTTTGTGATTCTTTAATAAGAGAACAAGAAAAACTCTTACACCTTGGTCTTCTTAATCTTGGAAACTCTTCCAAGAAAGCGTTAGCCGCCCAGCAGCAACCAAATTTAAAGAATCCTAAGAAGTCATATCCTAAAAAGAATGGTCCTAAACCAAACAAGGGTCCTAAGCAAACTCAGTCTCAAAATGAAAGATCATTTCAGCAAAATGATAAGACCAATAAAAAAAAATGGAAGAAGACTGATAGACATTGTAACTTTTGTAATCAAGATGGCCACTTAGAATCTAAATGCTTTAAGAAGATGGAAGCCTTGGAAGCCGAAATGAAGAAACATAACATCCATGTGGAGCATTCTTCTACTTCAACTTCAACTTCATCTTCAGGAATGGCACTTTCTGCATGTCGTTGTCAATCATCTCAGTCTGGTTATGCATTAAATGTATCTTCTTCTTCTCATTCTCATGAGTGGCTCATTGATTCTGGAGCCTCTTATCACATGGCCAAAAACAAAGCCATGTTTTCTTCTTTACATGATTGTAACACCAAAAATATATATGTTGGTGATGATAGATCTCTTAATGTTGTAGGGACTGGAACTGTTCATCTAGACCATGGTCAGTTTAATGATGTATTATGTGTTCCAACCTTATCCAGCAACCTTCTATCTGTATATCAGATAACTCATTCAGGTGAAGGTAAAATTGTTGAATTTTCACCTCATGATGTTGTAATCAAGGATCTAAGAGATCCTAAACAGATTCTAGCTAATGG
Organism: Pinus taeda; assembly: GCA_000404065.3. Taxonomy (NCBI): domain Eukaryota; kingdom Viridiplantae; phylum Streptophyta; class Pinopsida; order Pinales; family Pinaceae; genus Pinus; species Pinus taeda. The sequence continues at coordinate 17,178 of APFE031545525.1, read as the reverse complement.
TATTGCTGATGATTCCACAAGGTTGTATAAGTTTCACAACTTTGGGTCATCAAATCTTCCCTCAGTATTTGTTGCTCATAATGATGAAGTGAGCAAACTTTGGCATGAGCGATTTGGTCACTTAAACTATCGCTCGCTTCAGCATCTATGTAAAGAAAATATGGTGACAGGTCTTCCTATGGTATCTTGCAGAGATGGTGTTTGTTCCGGATGTGTACTCGGAAAACATCATCGGGACAGTTTTGACAAAAGTGCCTCTTGGCACGCCTCAGCCCCTTTACAGCTTGTGCACAGTGATTTATGTGGTCCACTTCCTGTTGCTTCATTCTCTGGCTGCAAGTATTTCTTAACTTTCATTGATGATTTCTCCAGACGCACTTGGGTATACTTCTTAAAACTCAAGAGCGAAGTATTTAACACATTTTTGGCCTTCAAAGCCTTTGTTGAAAAACAATCTGGACATCAAATTCTTAAGCTAAGAACTGATAATGGTGGAGAATCTGTTAAAAACACATTCATCGACTTTTGCACCAAAAATGGAATTCAAATGCAACATACTGTTCCATACACTCCACAACAAAATGGTGTAGCTGAAAGGAAAAATCGCACCTTAAAGGAAATGGCTAATTGTATGCGGCAATCTAAAGGACTCAGTCTTAGTTTTTGGGCCCAAGCAATTGATTGTGCAAATTATATAATAAATCGCATTCCTACTAAGGTTCTAAAGAATATCACTCCAGAAGAAGCTTGGAGTTCCATTAAACCAGATGTAAGTCACTTTCGTATTTTTGGAAGTGAAGCATGGGCCCATATTCCAGATGAAAAGCATAAAACTTTAGAACCTAAGAGTGAGAAATGTACTTTTGTTGGATATTCTGAAGATGTAAAAGGTTATAGACTTATTCCATTTAAGTCCAAAAATGTTATCATTAGAAGAGATGTAAAATTTGATGAAAATAAATCGGCCTGCGAGCCTAGTCCGGCGGATGTGCAACCTCTTCCTATCTCTTCTACGTTTGAAAACATGTCTTCCTCAGATGATGAAAGTGAGGATGACAATCCTCCCCCACCTTCTCAGGATCCTCAACTTCCAAGATGGGTCCGTGCTACTCGGGATGCAGCAGGTGATCTTGCCAGTGATCCTACAGATCAACAACGTACACGTTCTCAGTTTGAAAGAGCCTCTTCTTTACTGGCTCAAGCTCCAGTAAATCATGATCCTGACACTTTTGCAGAAGCATCAGGCCATCCACATTGGGAAGCAGCTATGAATGAAGAATATCATTCATTGTTGGCAAATGATACATGGGATCTTGTTCCTCTACCAAAGGGACGCAAACTTGTTAGATGTAAATGGGTTTACAGAACCAAGTATGGACCAGATGGGAAAGTTGATAAACATAAAGCTCGTCTTGTTGCTAAAGGTTTTTCACAGGTTGAAGGCATTGACTACACTGAAACCTTCTCCCCTGTTGCCAAAATGAACTCTATCCGCCTTGTTCTTTCCCTTGCTGCCTCTTTAAAATGGGAAGTCCATCAGATGGATGTTAAATCTGCCTTCTTGCATGGGGACTTGCATGAAGAAATCTATATGGAACAACCCATTTGCTTCATCCAAACAGACTCCAGCCTTGTATGTCGACTTAAGAAATCTCTTTATGGTCTCAAGCAAGCTCCTCGGGCTTGGTATGCCAAAATGGATAGCTTTCTTTTAGAATCTGGCTTTTCTAGGTGTTATTCTGATAATACTATCTACACCAAGAAAGTGGGCAACTCTCTTATCATCCTTTTTCTTTATGTTGATGATCTTATTCTTACTGGTAGTGATCCCAACCTTATAAACCATGTGAAGTCCAGCCTTAAAAAGAAATTTGAAATGACAGACTTGGGACACTTACACTATTTTCTCGGTCTTCAAGTCTTGCAATCCAAGGAGGGTATTTCCCTTTCCCAGTCCAAGTATGCTTGTGATATTCTTCGTCATTTTCACATGAAGAATGTAAGCCAGTCCCTTCTCCCTTTCAGTCTGGAGTCAAACTTTCAGTCTCTTGTACTTCTCCTGAAGTTGATGCTACCTTATACCGTCAACTTGTAGGAAAACTCTTGTATTTAACCCATACTTGTCCTGACCTTTCCTTTGCTGTTGGCCTTGTTGCTCGTTTTATGCAAAACCCCCCGTGAAAGTCATTGGAAAGCATCTAAAAGAATACTTCGTTATGTTCGAGGTACAGTACAGTTTGGGATTCATTACAGTGCCAAAGCAGCTCCTCTATTAGTTGATTTCACTGATTCTGATTGGGCTGGTGACCCTGATGATCAGAAGTCTACTGCCGGTTATGTCTTCACTCTTGGTTCAGGACCTATTACATGGGCTTGTAAGAAACAGGCTGTCATTTCTCTTTCGTCAGCAGAAGCAGAGTATCGTGGTGCCGTGGAAGCTAGTAAGGAAGCCTTGTGGCTTCGTCAGATCCTATCAGAATTTGGCTTTGAGCAGAAGCATCCAACCACACTTTGGTGTAATAATCAAAGTGCCATTCAGCTATGCAAAGATCCAGTCCAGCATCAGCGCAGCAAACACATTGAACTACACATGCACTTCATCAGAAAACTCATTCATGACCATGTTCTTGAAGTGCAATATTGTTCAACAGATGATCAGGTTGCAGACATCTTCACAAAGGCTCTCACAGAGGCGAAGTTCACTAAACTTCGATATATGCTTGGAGTTCAGGAAGTTGTCACTAACGGGGGATAGGCTCTAGTGCCTCCTTCCTTCTCCTATTGTGTCATATTTGTAAATCCTTCAATCCTATCCCAAGTTGTTCTTAAGGGGGGATGTTAGGATATTCCGACACATAGAAATAGTTAAGTTCAACTTGGTCTAGTATAGAGTTAGGTATAGAGTTAGGTAAAGTGTGTTTCTTTACCGTTGTACATTTTGTAACTTACAATCCGACGGTCACGATATGTAGTGATCCGACAGTTCATTCTCTCCTCGGTATTACCGCCACTCCATCCGTGGCTTGACACCCGATTGGTCCATGAATTCTATTTAAAGCGCATGGAGGGTCATTTGTAGGTGCACCGTGCATGAGAGAAGCTTATGTAAATTTTCATTCTTTTATTAATAAATTTCCTGTAGTAGACACGTTGGCACAGCCCGTGGACTATTTCCCTCTCTAAGGGTTTTAACCACATCAAAATATTGGTGTATTGATCTGTGATCTTTTTGTGAGCGGTGTCCTTTTGGTGTTCTGTCTGAGGAACTTACCCTGTAAATTCCTACATAAAGTAGCAAGTAGATCAAGAATGACTCTAATGGATGACATTTTAACAACATGTGAGAAAATTTTAGTGAAGTCAATATGTTCTTTTTGGGAAAAACCTTTCACCACCAGCCTTGCTTTATGCCTCTCCTTTTTTGTGTGGCCTTAATGCTTAATCCTGTACACCGATTTGCTTTGTAGAGCCCTTCTACCTTTTGGGAGGTTTACCAACTCCCAAGTTTTATTTTCCTACAAAGAGTTCATTTCTTCTTCCATTGATTTCTTCCATTCTTTACTGTGCTCAACTTTACTAGCTTCTTGAAAACAATTAGGCTCACCTCCATTAGTCAACAAAATATAGTTTGAAGGAGGATACTTTTGTGAAGGCTTATGAGACCTAGAAGATCTGCGAACCAACTGTGGTGGTGCATTATCAGGTTGAATCTCCTATAAAGTTTCCTGCAAAATTCCTTGTTGTTCTTCATGCTCCTGAATTTGGAGTTAATTTTCTTGTATTGGTGGTATGTTTTCCTACTGCTCTTCAAACCTGTCAATAACCTTCTTGACCTCCAACTCACCTATTGTCCTCTTGAACATTTCTGACTCATTAAATATAACATCCTTTCTTCTAATGATTTTTTGTTTGACTAGATCCGATAGACGATAACCAAAATCTTCATCTGCATATCCCAAAAAAATGCATTTCATAGATTTATCATCTAGCTTAGTTCTATTTTCTATGGGAATATGTACAAATGCTTCACATCCAAAGATTTTCAAGTGAGAATAATTCAAATTATTAGAAGTCCAAACTTCTTCAGGGATACCGCCATCCAAGGATGTAGTTGGAGATCTATTTATGAGGTAGCAAGCAGTCCTGACTCCTTCAGCCCAAAAATTCTTCTCCAAATTAGAATTGGACAACATACTTCACACCTTTTCCATAATGGTGTGATTCCTCCTTTTTGTGACACCATTCCGTTGAGGAGTACTAGACACAGTCTTCTCATGCTTTATGCCAAACTTGTTACAATATTCCTTAAATGCATTTGAGCAATGTTCCCTGTTAGAGTCGGTCTAGTTATCCCTCCATCAGAGATCAAAGATCTTTTTGCATTTCATGTTTAGGTGTCCTGTCAATTTCGATCAGTTGCATTTCGTTAGGCATGCCATAACTCTGACGGAATGGTTTGTGTCACTCATTCTCCTCATGCTTGGCACTGCTGGTTCAGGTCTATTCATAAAACCTCAACATTTACAGTCATTTTTCAAATTTTTAGGTCTTAGGTCTAGGGTTGAGTCATTTTGTTTTGCAAAGTCTAAGAAGACCAACAGGCCAGAGGGATGTCTTCAATAGATGGTCACTTCAATAATTTTCATCATTGTACAGATAAATTAGGACTTCTCTTGAAAACTCTGTTTTGAAGATAAGTCGTCATCTCATTTTTGTAAAAAAATTTCAAAATTTTCAGTTCTTGAATCGTCCAAGCGCAACCTTGGTCTCCTTTGCCAGAGAATATCACAGCTATCCCTGCAAAAAATTATCAAAGAAAATCATTATTTCAACCAAATTAAAGGAGGAAACCAAAAAGATGAAAGTCTATTAATCCTGAAAAATTGTCAACGACAAAACATAACAAATATGGGTTATGGACCAAGCAAAAATCAAAAGGGAGTCTATATGAAGATATTTCACATCATTTTCAACCCATTCCACATACCAAGAGTGAAGAGCACCATTCCAAAGTGAATTTGTGAATTTGCATGCAAGATTGGAGCATTTCAAGGGCGCGCAATGCATCAGATTGGGCGCGCAGCGCATCAGGGGTTTGCGGTGCATCAGGCATCAAAACACAGTGCAAAATTGCACGCGCACGACACATCAGATGCACGCAACACGTTGGGTGAGGTGTGTGGCGCACTGGGGTTTAAGCCCAAAAGTGGTTCGGAAAAACACCAAATCGCCTCCTCTCCGCACAAATTTGCATGTAGGCTCATATCCATGACTTGTTCTTCGTTTTTGAACGGTTAATGTAATGGATTTATGATATATTTTCCTTAGAAAACCAAGTGGAAAACCCTCCTTTGTCCATGAAATTGTTGTAGGGTTGAATGCAAAAATTGTTGTAGGATTTCAAAAACTGAATGTTACCAAGGTTACCATTCTTTCCCATTTCCTTTTGTTTCCCATTCCCCATATTCGCCATTATTTTTCCCCAATAATTGCTTCATAAAGCCTACACTATACTCCCTCAAATCCTAGTCCTCACTTCTATTAGAAAACACATTATCCCTACCTCCTCCCAAAACCCTAAAATCCAAGATTTTCATGTCCCTTCCCTTCTCTAAATCCCTTGTTTTTATTTCCATATTCCCCAATTCCCTAATGTTTTCCTTTTCCTAATATTCCCTTGTACATTTGTGTCCCCTTGGTCACAACATGTTTAGAGAAAAAGAAACAGTTCACAGTCAATTTTGCACACAGTTATACATCGGCATATATATATATTCCAGCTATCTTGTTTCTAAAGACATGTCAGAGACAGAGTCAGTATATGAGCAGGAGTATGATAGTGATTCTACACCAGAGGTAAATGTGCCAAATGTGCCACGAAGGTATCACAAAGGTGGCAAAAGTGGTCAGCATCTCAGGGAGGAGCCTACTTCTTTGGCTCAATTGCAAGCTTGCCCACCTGCAATGGATTGTTTTCGGTGCCAATCATGTTTCCAATATTGTGAGATGATCTCACAAACTCAACATCATCGGGAACTAGTCCGTTTATTTGTTCTACAGTGAATTTCACCTTGTCACCCGAGACTATTGCTCAGGCCACCGGGATACCAAATGTAGGGGAGGAATGGAGTAAACGGCAGCTGTTAGACAGATTCTACTATGAGCCATATATCAAACCCAGATATATTAGACACTTGAGCGCAACTTTTCCTTTTAGGTTCCTGAGAGATGAGTTTGCACCATTGATGAAACTCATCATTCAATATTTCAGTTGCGAGGGCAGATTCTCGCGTCTCTATGCGTACCATGTTCGTTTGTTGATGCATTTCACAAGGGTACGTATGATGAACATTTTATTTTTCATGTGTTGCAACATAGAGAGGATGGTGCCTTTAGTACAATGGAAGATCCCAACACATCAACATAGTAGCATATATCATTATGCATTGATCAAAATCATAGTGATGCATCAGTTGGCACAGCAGGGCATTACTTGGGAGGATTTCATCTCCCGTGATTACTTTTCAGCGCTACAACCGCCTCCCATTCAGGGATTTCCCTCTCACAAAAATCAGAAGGGAAACAAGCCAGTCAAAACATGTTCCAAGTTCTAGAAGAGGAAGAAGAGATAACTATGATAGACTAGATGAAGGGAGAAGGTTTAAAGGAGGAAGGGAAAGAAGAGGACATGGAACAAACACCAGATAAAAATCTGCAAACAGAAATGATGGTGAGTGATGCAGAAACATAAATGGATTATAAGATGACCCAAATTGAGATGGAAACAGAGGACCAAGAACTTCAGTTGATTCTTGAGAAAGAGAATCTATATCTGGAAGATTTCTTGATTCAAGGAACCAAAGAAGTGATAGACTCTTTACCTCCAGAGGAGTTCAGCAAGTCCAGAAACTATATATATGGAAAACCCAAAACAAAGGGCTAGAGAGGCAAATAAACAAGGAAATGTAGAGTAGCAAAGGCATAAAAATGGTGAAATCCACACCAGGATTATCACCGAGATACCCAGGAAGAAAAAGAGGTAGGAAAAAGAAGAACGCGCTAATGATGGAATGTGGAAAGCTAATGATAGACTCAGGTAAGATGAAACACCTAACTAGCTACTCCTTTACCAATCTTTAATAATGAAATTTACTTCTTGGAATATTAGAGGACTAGGTAGTAAAAGAAAACAGAGATTGATTAGTAATAGAATGAAACAAATAGCTCTGGTTGTGATCTTCATCCAGGAAACCAAATGTTCCATTCAAAAAGTAAAAGAGATTCATAGTAAATAGCTCAATCGTTATGAGTTTCTGGAAGTCAATGTGGAGAATACAGCAAGTGGTATACTCACCCTTTGGAATCCAAATAAAATAGAAATTTTAGATGTTGAGGCATCTAGAGAATATCTTTCAATGGTCATTCAGCCTGTAGGAGATAAGGAAACCTACCTGGTCACAAATGTGTATGGCCGTCAAAGACTGGAGGGTAAGCTGAAATTTCTTGATTCCCTAGAGGAGCTTAGAGTTAGACAATTAGGCATGCCATGGATATTGGGAGGGGATTTCAACATGATTAAATCGCTTTCGGAGAAAAAAGGTGAAACCAGAGTTCTAAGTAAAGACTCTCTGAAGTTTCAGACTTTTACAGATATTATGAAGTTAGCGGGTATTGTAAGACGTAATTGCATATTTATTTGGAACAACAAAAGAGGAGAGTCTCAAGTGGTTTCAAAATTAGACAAATTCATGATATCAGAAGACGTTATGCTCAATGATAAGGAAATATCAGCAAGAATTCTACCCTTTGGAGGCTCAGACCGCTGACCGGTTCATCTGGAGGTACAAAGTATTGGTACTCCCCGAAATAGACCTTTTCGATTTGAAAACATCTCGCTTTTCCATCTAGATTTCACTAGCAACATTGACAAATGGTGGTAAGAATATTTGAAAATTCAGGGCACAAGAATGTTCCTTCTTCAGAACTGACTAAAACACATCAATCTTCGGCTCAAGGATTGGAACAAGAATGAACATGGCAATATTTTTGTAGCTAAAAAACTAGTAGAAGCTAAAATGCAGGAACTCAACCTAGCCCTTATCACAAATGGCTTCAATAAAACTAGAAATGATTAGGCCACACAATATAATAAAGAGTAGGATAATTTATGCAAACAAGAGGAAATTTTTTGGAGGCAAAAATCGAGGGTTCAATGGCTCAAAGAAGGAGAAAGAAATACTAGTTTTTTCCACATATCCACTTTGGTGAACAGAGCGTACAACAGAATTTCAATGATCAAGGATGAGAGAGGTATTCTTCACAACTCTCATGCAAATATAGAAGAAGCACTTGTTAAGCACTTTCGAGGCATAGCCAAGGAAACATGTTATGACAGAGAAAACTCCATCAAAACCTTCACAAGACATATACCTAGGCTGGTGTCCAGAGAGGACAATTTCAACCTTAATAAGCCAGTAACTGAAGAAGAGGTTACTGAAGTGCTCAAAGAAATGCAAAACGGTAAAGCACCTCGCCCATATGGTTTCAATGTAGATTTCTTCAAGGCTTGCTCGAATATTGTAAAACATTATATTCTGAATGTTGTAGAAGATTCTAGGATGAATAGAACTATTCAAAAAGCTCTGAACACTTCCTTCATTTCCCTGATCCAGAAACAGGAGGTAGCTCATACTCCTGACAAGTTTAGACTGATAGCTTTATGTAATGTGGTTTACAAGATTATATTAAAAGTGGTGGCCAATAGACTCAAACCTCTCCTTCCTACCCTTGTCTCTATGGAACAATCTGGATATGTGGAAGGAAGGCAAATTCTTAACAATATTATTCAAGCACATGAGGTGGTACACTCTCTGACGAACAACCAAAACGCTGGTATGATCATGCAATTGGACAATGCTAAGGCCTATGATAAATTGAAATGGAATTATATCGGGAAAATTCTTATTGCTTTTGGGTTTGATCACAACTGGGTGAGATGGGTCTTGGCCCTAGTCACTTCGTCCAGCTTCTCAGTTCTGGTCAATGTCTCTCCATTTGAAACTTTTATTCCCTCTAGAGGCCTCAGACAGGGGGATCCACTCTCTCCCTCTCTCTTCATCCTCATGATGGAAGGACTAGGGTGGTCTCCCAAACATGCTAAATAAGTCGGTAAGATCAAAGGTCTCGAACTTTCTGATAGGGGACAAACTTGGATGCATCAATAGTTTGCGGACGACGCCATGCTGCAGGGAATCCCCACTGTCAAAGAAGCTCATGCATACAAACAAATCCTAAATGAATTTGCTAGGGCTTCAGGTATGGAAGTTAATCTCTCCAAATCTAAGATTTTTTTCTTCAATACTAATATTGACATTCAGAGGAACATTGCTAAAATTCTAGGCCTTCAAAGAGATTCTCTCCCCTAAAAATATTTGGGGGTCCCTCTAACTGCTAAGCCTTTACACAAGAGCATCTGGGAGCTGGTGATTAATAAACTTCAAGACAAAATAAGGAAATGTACTATGAGGTCTTAAAACGTGGCTTGCAGGTTGGTGCTCACAAAGGTTGTTCTGCAATCTATCCCGGTTTTTATGCTTTCCGCTCTCCCAGCTCCAAAAGGAGTCTTGCAGATTTTCAAAACCATACAAAGAGACTTTCTTTGGGCCAAGGGGGAAGAAAAGAAAAAATGGGCCTTGGTATCTTGGGAAAAACTCTACAAAGCTAGAAAACATGGGGCTCTAGGATTGGATGATCCTGAAATTTTAAGCAATGCTTTAGGGGCTAAATTATGGTGGCGCTGGCTTAAAGAACCAAAGGCTCAATGGTATACAATTTGGAAAGAAATATACGCCAGCTCATGGCAAAGTGACGACCATATAAGAATGGATGGAAATATTAAGGGATCACACATGTGGAACAAGGCCTGAGAAAATGGAGGACTAGTCTAGGATAATGGCTTCTAGGGAATTAGAAAGGGAAACTTAGCTCTGTTCTTGAAGGATAGATGGCAAAAAGAACCCATTCTTTTAAAAGAGGAATTGAAGGAATTTAAGGCAGAGGAAAATGCTAAAGGATTCACCAAAGTAAAAGATTTCTGGGATCAAACCAACAATGTAGGAAAGTGGAGAATATGGAGGAAATTTTATTTCAGGGATGACAACCCCTTAAAAGTTAAAGATGAAATGCTAATGCAAGAGTTAGAATGAAGGAAAATTCTAGTTTCAGAAGGGAATTACCAGCTGAGATGGGGCAAAAAAAATGAAGTCACCTTTAATCTTAAGGAAGCTAAATTCATTCTCCTTGGTTTGGCCTCCCAGGCTCCATAAAAGAGCTTGGCAAAGAATATGGAGGCATCAAGGTTGGATGAAAATTAAACTCTTCATGTGGGTGGTCTAGCACAGGAATATTTTGACTTGGAACAACATTCAGAAAGGGGTGTTTTGGGGCTTTCTAGGTGCCAGCTATGTGAATCTCAAGAGCAAGCAATGGAGCACCTCCTCAACAACTGCCCCTTTTCCTCCAAGTTGTGGGATTCTTTCGCCTCCATTTTCCAACAGTCGGATAGGGACAAAGGGAGCATCATCAACACCCTAAAGAAGTGGAGAAGTAATTTTTTGAATAATGAAGTCCTTAGCACTGCTTGGGCTCTAATGCCAAGCTTCATCATTGGGAACATTTGGAAAGAAAGGAATAATGGAATTTTCAAGGATGTAAAAAAACCACCCCTTTACCTTTTGGGTCAGATCCTAAAATAGCTTCAAGAGATAGTGGGTTCTATTGTCCGAAATCTCCCTAAGGATCCTCCTTCAGAACTAGATTTGAGGATTCTCTGTCAACTAAGGCTACAGGGACTCATTCCTTAGGGCCTAGATAGGAATATTCTCATTAAAGACTCTGAGCTTGATTCTTGGGACCCTCCCCCCAAGAGTTTTTTGAAGTACAATATTGACAGTGCCTCAAAGGGTAACCCGGGTATTATGGGTCATGGCAGAGTTTTAAGGGATGAAAGAGGGGATATCGTGTTCATTTTCTATGATCACCTAGGGAGAGCCACCAACAATATGGCAGAAGTTATGGCTATGGATCATTTTTTAGAATTCCTGATTCAGGATAATCGACACAATGTGATTGTTGAAGCAAATTCTAAGTTAATCATTAACTCGGTTAAGAAAATCAGCTGGCATACGACACCAGAAAAGGCCGCAAGGAACTGGAGGCTGATCCAGATCTCTCAACGGATCCACAACCACCTTCTAGGCCTCCGTACAATTACTTTTAAACATGTTTGAAGATCAGCCAATAAACTGGTGGATCTTCTAACTAATCAAGGAGTGAATTGCGCAAAAAATAGGTTTATAACGAAATGGCAAGAGCTACCTCAGCACGGTCTTAAGGAAAAATGCCAAGACCAGGCTGAGGAAGATTGGTTGGTGTTTTAGAGTAGGACCATGGAGGGCAGCTCAGATAAATCAGAAGCGATATGAGCAGGGGAATGCACATAATTGATTTTACTGTGAGCAATGTGGTTCGACGGTTTCATGTTAGGAGAATCACACTCAAACAGATCATCAGTGCTGGTAGAGTGGGAGTTTTATTTCTAGGGTTTCTAGCAGGTTGGTAGAAGCCTCCTCTCACAATGTCATTAGTAGTGCTGATACAACGAGCGACCGAAAGCTGGGAACTCGTGGCATCCCCGATAACCGGAACCTTTCGCTCCTGATCGGTATACCATGGCCAAAGCAATGTTTGGGTGATCGCAAGCCTCGTGAGCGGGAAGCAATTTTCCCTTTTTTGTAGCCATCCCATTCAGTGAACAACACATGGTAGTGGGGCCGTTTGGAAAACTGCCTTGATCGCATGCTAAATATTATCTTTTTGGGCTATGCGATATCCATTTCAGCCATTAGATCTTCTGGTAGGGATCAACGATCATGATTGATCGTTCATTTCTGTGGGGCCGATGAATTAAGGTCGGTGTGTTACCCATCTCTGCTGTTAGATTAAGACATGGATTAGAAAGCCACAATTTAATAGGCAGGTTAAGAGAGTGCTGATGCGGGCATTTGATCAACTAGGCATTAGTTATCATGTTTAGGGTTGGTTTCCTAAAGGGTCTGTCGGTTATTTATATTGGGCTGAGGGTTCTTACCATTGGCGGTCAGCACCCTTGTTTTGGGCTTAATGATATAGAAGGATCGTCTCTTGCATCAGCAAAAAAAAGAGTATTGAAATCCACCTAATTAATTATAGTGAGGTCATCAATTTCTATACTATAATTAAAATTTATATCCTTTATTCATGGACTTGGTGCCTTATAATAACCCCTTTAATGTCCAATCCCATGGATTTTGAAATGAAAGCATATAAAAGGAGGAAATAGTTCCTTTGTACACTAAATCTTGGAATTAAGCCCACTCTGAGCTCCCTAATCAAAGTTATTTATTGAAAGATCAATTTGCGGCCTTATTTATTTGTATTCCATGGATGCTTTCTGTGGGCACCTAAGCACCAGAATCACGACAAATATAAAACCTTGAACTAAGCATAGAATCACGACAAATAGAAAACCTTGAACGCTATTAAAAAGACAAAAACATTGATAATAATTCCATTCAAATGTGATTGTTGCATCGAGTAGGTTGTTTACATTGCATCTCCACCCAGAAATTTTAGGAAGATGTAGGAATATAAGATTGAATTGGATTAATCGTGCTCTGTATACAATTTCAATATTTGATATTTTAGCATAAGCGTGCCTTAAATAACCCATATTATTTTACCATGTCCCCATGTTATATTTTAAATGAAAATGTGGCAATACAAGTTGTGGTATCGAACTATAAATTCATGGCAGATTTTGGAATATTTGTTAAACTTATCTAATTGTAGAATATAGGATATTTTAGAATCGAGGAAATATTTTGAAATCAGGTTGCATTTAGGCCAAAATATGCCACCTAAAATATATATAGATAGCTTTGATAATAACAGAATTAAAAAATATATATATACAAAACTTCTTTGATATTAACAAAGTCAAATTATTAATTTAATTTAAATAATCCGAAATTACATTGATAATAGTACATTCAAAAGAATAAATATATCCAAATCTGCTTTCATAATAGCAAAGTAAAACTATTAATTTAGTTTATATTTATCACGTTTCAAAATTTTATATTAGTAAAAAAAATAAAGATAGACATGAAGACTTATGTCCATTAAATCTCTAGAATTTGAATTAGCAATAAAATGTGAATTATTTCATCTCTTATTCCCAATAATTTTAAGAATCCGCCATTAACATTAAAGTATAAGGATAAGGAATATGACAAAATTAGCTGTGGATTGGTAGAATGCAATGCACTCACGAAACTGCACATTGGCAGCATGGAATGTACTCAATAGTCAATACTCAAAAATGAAAATGTTTTCTTTATAATCATGCCTGCGAGAATGTAGAAATCAATCTATATTTATGAGAGTATTATTGCGATTCACCAGAGACCTTGATGGTCATTGCAGGAGGGGTGAGCACCGGCATGACTATGTGCATGTGGTGGTTCAAGAATTTGTTTATGATCCAATTTGTCTACCCTTTACAGAAGACCCTACTCAGGCACCTTACAATTGTAGGACATTGGAGAGTATTTGGGAGACCAAACACGATGCCGTTAACCCATTCACATGCCATCCCTTCGATATTAGCCATGTGATTCCCCAGTCTGAGCTAAGGTGGTAGATGCATCGCTTCATTGTCCACAACACAAGCCGAACCCTAAAGCTACAGAGGCTAGAGGTCATTCCTAACTATACTAGAATCATGAGCAAAAGAGAGATGAAAAATCTATTAATCAATTAATTTTAGAATATCAATGGCTAGTTAATGAGCATTATATCAACGAAACTCTCGAGCGATCTTGAAAGGTGTTCTTCCAGGAATTTAATCTTGTTCGCCTATATTGCCAGTACAGGGCACAAAATAGGAGGTTTTTTTCGTTGTTGGGAGGATACTCAATATACTTGTCATGAATGGTAGATCAATGGATATTTATTTTGTGCATTGGTTCCTACTATATGTATGATGATGCCCAGGAAGTGTGCAAAGACGTAGCCAAATTTGTGGATATCATTGATTTTAGAGACAACAAATTGTCGATGCTACCCAAACACTTTCTATGGGCACTAGTTCACATTCTCTCCATCCTTGCTCAACTATATAGTTATCATAAAATTAAGAGAATGGTGTTGAAAATTTATCGTGGGATGCTTTACGATGGCAACCTTGATTACAACATTGTTTTCTCTTCTGGCTTACTTGAATTTGCTCTCGATATGTTAGACACAAGGGGGGAAGATCCTCTCCATATGTTACCAGGAAGGAGAAGGAATGTTGAGATATCTAATGAAGACTTATACAACGGATTGTCCCTCCTTAGAATTGGGTGACAAAAATGTTAGACCAGAGCATACAATAGTAGGGAATAATTCACAGAGACAGACAAATGGAGAAACAACAAGATTAATCAATCAGAAACAGTGGAGTATATAAAACAATCATTGGAGGACATAAAATCACTAGAGAATACAAATAAATTTGCATTACATAACAGGCTTGGGCCTTGGCTTGCATCCCTTGGCAAGAGAAACTACAAATTTATAGAGGCAAAAGAAGGATATAGAATCTTGTATGTTATTCAGATGGAGATTTGGAATGATCTAGAAACTAATGGTAGTGTAGAAAGATCTAGAATCATGGAGATCTAGAAAGATATGATCTAGAAGGATCTAGAATCCTGCATGAATTTTGGCTTCACACTTAACATTCTTCCACTTGAAGCCAAACATGAATCAAGTGACACCGAGTCCTACCATGCCTCTACATAACTCATGTTTATTTCGTGGTAGAATCTTAGTGAGCATATCAGCAGGGTTCCTATCTATATGGATCTTTTCCAAGGATAACTGTTTTTCCTCCAACACATGCTCGACCCAATGGTAGCTTAAGTCAATGTGATTGGTTTTTGAATCAAATTCTCGGTTTTTCGCCAAGTGAATGGCACTCTGACTATCACAATATAACACATACTTATCTTGTTTTATTCCTATCTCTCTTAGGAATCGCTGCATCCACAACATCTCTTTACAAGCTTCTGTTGCAGCTATGTACTGTGCTTTTGTTGTAGAGAGGGCTACTATTCTTCGTAGTCTTGACACCCAAGATACTGTTGCACCTGCAAATGTATACAAATAAGTTGTAGTGGACTTTCTGGTATCCATATCTCCAGCCATATCTGCATCTGTAAATCCTTCAAGCACAGTCTCATCATGACCAAAACATAAATAATAATGACTAATACCCTTGAGATACCTCAAAATTGATTTTACTACTTGCCAATGTTGTTTGACTGGATTGGCAAGGAACCTACTCATTACTCCCACTGAATATGCAATGTCTGGTCATGTGCATACCATGGCATACATCAAACTGCCAGATGCTGAAGCATAAGGAATCTTTCTCATCTCTTGTTTCTCCTTCTCATCGCTAGGACATAATTCAATACTCAGCTTGAAGTGGGATGCAAGGGGTGTACCAACTAGCTTGGCATCCTTCATATTAAACTTGTCAAGCACCTTCTTGATATATTTTTCTTATGACAGCCACAATCTTTTTTTTTTCCGATCTCACATAATTGGCATGCCCAATATTTGTTGCGTTGATCCCAAATCCTTCATTTCAAATTTTCTACCCAAATATTTCTCCAATCTATTGATCTTATTCTTATCATGCCCAACAATCAACATGTCATCCACATATAACAATAATATGATATACTTTCCTTTATCATACCTCTTGATATAGATAGAATGGTCAGCTTCCAACCTCTCAAAACCATGTTCCAACATGAACGAATCAAATTTCTTGTACCATTGTCAAGGTGCCTATTTCAACCCATCGAGACTCTTCTTCAACCTACAAACAAGGCTTTCTTTGCCTTTTTCTGTGAAGCCTTTTGGCTACTCCATATAAATTTCTTCCTCCAATTCACCATGAAGGAATGCAATTTTTACATCTAACTGTTCACATTCTAGGTCTAAAGCAGCAAGTAGATCAAGAATTACTCTAATGGATGACATTTTAACAACATGTGAGAAAATTTTAGTGAAGTCAATACCTTCTTTTTGGAAAAAAACTTTCACCACCAGCCTTTCTTTATACCTCTCCTTTTTTTTGTCACCTTCATGCTTAATCCTGTATACCCATTTGTTTTGTAGAGCCCTTCTACCTTTTGGGAGGTTTACCAACTCCCAAGTTTTATTTTCCTATAGAGAGTTCATTTCTCCTTCCATTAATTTCTTCCATTCTTTACTGTGCTCAACTTTACAAGCTTCTTGAAATTTATATGTTCCCTTTATTAAAAATTTAGTACTTCTTTCTATTAAATCGAGCTTTGATATTATCAATTAGGTATATATATATATATATATATATATAATATAATAATATATATATAATATGTAATATTATGTATAGTATACATATATATATATATAATATATATATATATATATATAATATATATAATATATAAATATATATATATATAATTATCTTTCACAATTGTTTTGTTTCTCCTTGTGCATTATCATGTGTCTCATGCCTTATATATAAATCTATTCCATTTTATAATGTTTCACAATGATCTCATCTCATTCAAACATCTGTGTTTATTTCCCAATGATGCTTATTATATAACCTTTAGTTTTGATGGTTAGTTTCCATGTGGTATCAAGTAGTCTTATGTTCTAGATTTTTTGAAGTATGTGGCACACAATATTAATCCACGACCCCCTTCACAACTACAACACAATAATTGAATCAACCCTAACATTAACGATTTTGATCTTCTTTGCAGATCAATGGTGTACATTGAATATGTTTTTTCATTGATTATAATGACCACATTGTCCACTAGCTTCTTCATTCATTCACTCATTTTTATTTGTCAAATAAATCTCCACTGCAGGGATCCAATGCACTCTAAAACAAGCCCTTCTCTTTTTCTCCACTATACTAGCTAGGTGTTAATAAAGCTTATTTTGTCTTTGCAAGTCTTACTTTGTTATTTTTCTCAAGGTGAAATGTGATACTACGTATTTTTCATAGGTATTAGATTT
>APFE031545524.1:83164-107416 GCA_000404065.3 Pinus taeda | reverse complement strand
GTGCAGTCCTTTACCAGTACGCAGGCTGCAACCTGCAGAGAGCTACAACTCTCTCTCGTTTTCCAGCTTTCCTGGAAGGGAGCTACAACCCCCTTTGCTTTTGTACTAGCCTAGATACTAGTACGTACGTGCTGGCCTACAGAAGGCTACAACCTTCTCTTTCTTCCAGGGACCACTTTTCATCAATTTTCAAACTGGATCCATGAACATCAAACAGTCATCAAGAATCAACCAATCTCCTTTCCACCAACTAGATCTGAAACAAGTAGATACTCCTCTAACAGCTGTACACAGAAAACTGTACCAAAAACCATATAGCAGAAACAAAACCCAAAAACCCAGCAACAATAAGCAGAAACAGCTAGATCACAACTTAAAGCATATACGCAATTTTAACAGTCTGAAACTTGCATGCATACGCCTCTGCGTATGGAACAACCTGCGTATACGTGCCTTTACTTCACCGAAGCAGCGTGTATACGCGCCTTCGCTTCACTGTACCTGCGTACAGATCTATAAAGAACAATACACTCTTCCAGATATTCAATCACTAAATAACCGAGATTATCAGACTTATAGATCAGACGAGCGCCACATCAAGCAGATCAAAATCATACAGAGATACTATCATTAAGCTTAAGGATTATGACCCATGAAAAGACCTTGCCCTTCCTTTTGTGCTAAAGTCCCTCCTTCCTTCAGATCCAGATCTGCATCACCATCAATATACCAGCTCTAACACTTTTCAGATCCTCAATAATAATCCAGATGGTGATTTGTCACAAGATCTCCTTCCTCTTTTATAGCCCTAGGCCTTCCCCAATACCATGGTCCAAAACCACAACATTTCAATACCATGAACCCAAAAACTGTGGATCGGCACAATTGACGAGACGCCATGGACCAAAACATAGGTTCAAGTTCCAAGATCTAACTGCCATGGACCAAAAGAATGATCACCAAGATATACGCGCCTTTGTAAAGTATAACCCGCGTGTATACGCGACTTTGTCTAGATGAACATGCGTATATGACTTTTTCTACTTTCTGAGTGCCTGAACTGAGATCTGTTACCAGAGAGGGTTGCCATCAAGGACAACGCCTGTGCCATAGCTCCAAACCTGTGCCATAATGCCAACATATAGTGGTCAATCATTGATAAACATGCTATATTTTTTAAATCATCAAGTTCATGCTCCATCTCTTTTGGTTTTTTTAGTAAAAAAGTTTGATCATCTTTGCTAAAATATTAATAAGTATACCTTTCCTTGAACTAGTATTCAGTGGCAATGACAACAATATATATACAACTTGTTGTGTAGACATTTGTTGTAAGTTCAATAAAACTTTTCCAAGTCTTGCAATTGTTTATGTGGTATAACCATCTATATTTTTACATTCAATTTGTACACGTTCAAACATCAACGCCATTGGTTTATCTAGGCTAGTTATATATGAACTACAATAAGTAGTTGTAGCATATGAATCAATTACAAATTGGGCATTAATAGTTGCACCACATATTAATGGAATATGTCGAGAAAAGCTATTAATCCATATGTCTATTGGATCTCTTTTCAACATAATTGTTATTCATTTCAGAGTACATTGAATTACATGGATATAATCAAATGCACTTATACCTATTTTTCCAAGAAAAGTATTAAATTTATATGTCTCATCATGTTACATATTCTCTAGCCCATCAAATATCGTTCTTGAAATCACTTTTGTTTTTGCATTGTTGAATTCCATATGCTCAAGTAGTTGCATCTTTTGCATTGATGGAAATGGAATGTTGAACCTGCAATGCATCTATTTTCATTTCCTACAAGTGTTTGTATGATGATGATGTTAAATATTTTTTAGATTTACATGTATTTTACTTGAATCACAACACAAGTACTTTTCAGTAAAACCTTCAATTTCAATGTTTGTACTTGTTCCATAGATATGAGTATTTTTTATCCATAGCAATCCATGTTCATGCTGGCTTCCTTGATTTTGGAATTATGCTACAAAGAAATTGTCAAAGACGTCATCGAAGTACTTGGACTCATGTAAAATTAACTGGCGTAGATAATTCATTATACTTTTATAATATCGTACACAAGTAACGGGGCCATTTCTAATCAAGGTATTAATGTAATCTTCCTCTACTTCGTTTTCAGTTGAATTTTTTTTCTCTCGATGTATTTGTTGCAAAGCCTTTACTAAAGGCTCCAATATGTGTTCAACATTACTAAACAGAACAAAGAAAGTTGACGAACCCAACTATCGGATCATTGCATATAAGTTCTTGCGCAAATGTGAAAAATATTCTAATGATGCCTATATTTGTCTAAGATCCATATATGAAATGGTCAACGCCATAATGCATTTCGAATTTGCCTTTGTTTTAACATATATGACTATTAGTCTTTTCCTTTTAACTGTACTTTTCTTATACGAATCCAAATACAGCTAAATACTTGACTGAGGATAATTCACACTATTTTGTAAAACAAATTCATTATATGATACTCAAAATCATGATCTTGATGCAAAACTTCCCATTGAGAAATATTGTGATATGAAAGTTCCTTGTAACACTCTATGATAATTTTTTCCCATAAAACAACATGGGAAAGCTCATCTCTTCTGAATACCTATCTCTGAATATGCCCAAAGGCCTATAGCTTTCACCTAGAGCAATGCTTATTTGATTATTACGAGTATCATTAATAATATATGAATCCTTAAATCCATGTAATAATGTCTTTGTTACTGGATCTTCATCATAGTGATCATTATCATTATTGATTTATATATCTATCTCACATGCATATGCATCCTTGTTTTGATCAAATACTTGTTTCTAGTCTTCATCTATTCTAACATTCTCTTGTCTACAAAGTGGAGTTTTACGCAATTGTCTCAATTCCTTAACACATTTATGAACACATATCCCCCTAACAAAAAATATTCTTTTAAACACTAAACATATTTTAATTTCCACAACCACTATACTAGATTCATTTATGTCATGAGGAATTGCAATTTGAATTCAAGATATGTCAACAGGTACATTGATTAGCCCACCAGTCAGTGTCGATTGTGGTTTTCAAGAACTCTGTCCAAGTTCTCATATTTGCAAAAATGGTAATATTAACGATATTAGTCTTTCTTCCAATTCATAAAGTTCTTTCACTATCGAAATTTGTCTATTATTCCTAATTCGCTCTTGAACAACAAATTTGATAATTTTGTCATTGCCTAATGCTTTTTTGCATTTTTTCTATATACACTTACCTTTGGACACATTACTCATTTGATTTTCTATGACATATCTTTTAAACTAAGATTGATTGCATATTTCACTATCATAAACATGAACATATTGTATTTTCTTAAAATATTGTTGTTCAACCATTGTTTTAGATGTATAATTGAGCATCTGTAACGATTCCTTATGTTTATTTGGAAATATTGTATTCTGTGTTAATTTTGGTTGCTCCAGTTGTCTTCTAATTAGACTTGTTTTGATAACATTATTGTTTCTTATGTATTTTTTAAGTTCATGTAACGAGGAATGTGGCTTTTTGTTTACATTGACAAGCTTTGTATTAAGTTCCATAGTATCATCATCTATGTTGATGTTTTTAAATCTAGAATTTAATGGCTTGCATTGTTTTCTAAGAAGACTTGTTCCAAAAAAGTCCTTGTTTCTTATATATTTATTTAAGTTTATGCAATGATAGCCATGATATCTTGCTTGCATTGATAAGATCTATGTCAAATTATATGAAATCTTCATCTATGTTCATGTTTTCAAACCCATTTTCATTATCCTCACTATGTGTTTTATTGGATAATTCTATATATTACTCTTCGTTAAATGCTTCAATACAATGTAAAATGTTTTTCTCTTGTACCATTTATTTCATAGGTTCATAATGCAAATGACCTACACTCGTTCCAAATTTCATAACATGGAATATCATTGTGTCTTTCTCGAACACATGAAACTCAACTACAATAGACAACATATCAACAAACCATACATACATATATATTCAAGATATAACATATCCAATAATAAACATAAAGGCCACCGTCTATCTTTCCTTTTTCATATGGAATTGTTAATTGTATAATGTATCCCTACCAATCTACTATTCAATGGAATTACATAATTTCATATTCATTCATGTATTTTTCTATGCAGTTTAATGCAAATGAATCATTATGCATGATTGCATTAAAAAATGTTACTGCAATAATGTGTTGTAAATAGGAAACATCATATTCATTCTCCATCAATTGACATATTGTTTCAAAACAAAATTTTATCGTAAATACTCTTGAACTTGGAAAATATCTTAAGCATATTTCTACTCAATATTTTCTTTGTTTGCATCCATCTATGTTCTATTTGTTTTTTTGTTGTTATGTTTATTATATGATCATGACAAATTCTTATTGAACAATTTTTCTTGCACAAAATTGGTTCAAAATGTCTAGAAATTGGATTTCCATCATGGAAAAATATGTCATAACATTTTTTTGCATAAATTTTATAGATTTTCATTGTTGTCTTTGACCAAAGTCTTATTATAATTTTTTTCCAGTTCGATAACCAATGTATAGAAAATAAGTCACCCCAAAGTCCTTGTTCTTTCACAATCACAGAAGTTAAAATTGATTTTGTCATCCTTTCCAAGTAAAAATTCAGGCAATTTATACCATGCATTTGTATCAATGCCTCTATATTCAATTAATGTGCATAAGATAATATTGCTTCAACGTTCTATTCATCTAAATAATTCTTGAAATGTTCTATCATTCCTTCACGTAACTCTGTTGACATGTATCTAAAATGCAATAGAGTTTGCATAACATCTGTTAAACATACACATCAATAGACAACAAAATAAGATAATCATGAGTTACATTTTTATTCACAAAGATGTAAATTTATAGTACATTGTTATGACCCTTGGTTTTCATATACCAAGTGGTCTCTTGGACTCCAATGACTTTTCACATCCCACACCATAACCCTTAGCAGATTAGGTGTCGAACATCCATCCCCCTTAATCCGAAGGGGTATATACGGGTTGATCCGTAAACTATCGTGGATATTCCATTGGACAGTTCATCACAATAGATCTAATAATATTATATTAAAAATACAAAATTATACACTATTAAAGTTTTATTAAACTTTAAGATCTGTAAACTTAATTGTAACTAGTGCATACATGCGAATATAAATTATGCAGAAAAAGTAGAGAACAAAAAAATAAGCTCACACACACACATAAGACACAAGATATTCTCTCTGGGAAACCCTTTTGGGAGAAAAACCTAGTTGGAAGGTGAGGTCGCTTCACTCTCTTTCTCTATTTGGAAATATGGTTGCAGGTATAAAGAAGTAATGCCCCTGGCCCATGGGCTGCTACAGTGCACAACTCCTCTCTATGTGGTCTAACTCCTATCTCTCCTGGCTATACTTGTTGAACTATGGAACAAAATTCTCTCAAAAGAATGGAATGCCTCTTCCTCCTAATGGCCTGGTTATAACACAGCCTGATAGCCTACTAGTGGTTAATTTTAACTACATCAACTCCTAACTAGAGTTACAATATAGAATCTGCTAGATTATTTTACATCAAAAACATGTGGATATCCCCTTTTCCATGAAGAATGGGGATAACACAGTATCCTCCTGAACTATAGGTGTGAAAACACGAAGGTTAACTTTTGAGTGGCATACCTTTTTCATACAGATTCTAATTGACGTGCTTATTGCACCGTTGGAAATATATCTATGTGTAGAATAACATGAAATGATGCTACACAAAAGTGGCAAAATTTTACCCCCAAAAATCATTGTTTGATGCCTCAAAACGCTCCCAGAAGGTTTATGAACTCGTTTTGGCAAACTGGGTCCCGCTAGTAAAAATGATCTCGTGATGTGATTCCTCCACTTTTCCCACTCCAAATGCATCGATATGGATGAAAAAAAATACAATGATCCAATTCGGGTCACAAGTCCATGATGGTAGCCTACTACAAAAATACAACAATTCATGACAACACTAGGCTGAATGTGCTCTCTGAAATGATAACAAAATGTGGGAGAACTTGAGGTCTCAAATGGTGGTGGTTTAAGGATGACCACGAACACTCTAATTCTTAGTGAAGTTTCCAAAACTCTTCCAAATTTGACAGGAAGCTAAAGATTTTTTCTATAGGAAGTGCTATCAATTTTTTGTTAAAAGTGAGACCTTTGGTTCTCAACCTGGAACACTTAGTGTGATTCTCGTAACTCTTCCAAAACTGGAAATAAGTTGAAGTATTATACTATAGGAAGTGATCCTTAATGATTTGAAGAGGGAGACTGTTAACCTAGAAAAGGAAGGTCTTCAATCTGCAGAAAAAATTGAGAACCTCAACCTAAAAAGGGAGGACTCAACCTGTGGTGGTTTAAGGAAGGCCACTAACCATAAGCATGCTCAAGGGCTTCTGTGTCTCTGGATAAAACTATGAATTTTGGTATGGTTTCCTTTGGTTGTAGGCTTAGGCAACAGGTTCAAGTTGTGGCTCAACCTCACTTGATTTATCTTTGAAACTTGTAGATGACCATCAATCCCCCCTGTAAGATATAAGGTGAGAAGATGAAGAAAACTCAACTGAAAGACTTTTCAGTACTACAATTCTGTGATATGAGAGAAATACCTTCTTAGCTATTGAATCCCATTGGCAAGAAGCAATCCATCCAAGATGAATATTTGTTCTTGCAAGAGGCTTGTTTCTAAAGCATTTGTTTGAATGATGAGTGTGATGACCACAAATCTTACAAGAATAAAGATAATTTTTTTTTTTTTTTTTCACATGGTCAACTCTGTAATGATGTTGGCATTTCACACTCTGTTGTTGTAGAGGAGGAGCATGAATAGGTGAAGGTGAACCGTCCTGAATAAATCCAATGCTTTGAAATTGGATTAGCTTGGAATAGTTCAGATTATGAAGGACACATCCTTGTCATATCCAATACCTATTTTGTGCTTGTTGTTGACAAGCTCTTCCCAAGGTTTTATGATGGGCTTGGAAAGTGCAGAGTGAACTTCTGCATCTACATGCAAATTTTCTCTTTCAATGACTTGATTAATTTTTGGCAGTTGATGGGATTTTGTCTCAATCTCAAAGAAGGGATTGTTCTGAACAAAAACAAGTTCCTAATGATGCTTATGTTGTTGTAGCTCATCTCATTGTAACTATGACTTAAGATGCAACACATCAATGTTTTCTTGTGCATATTTTAGACAGGTCTGAATGCTAGAGAGATTCTTTACTGATTTGGATTGTGTTGTCAGTAGCAGAGTGTATCAAAGTATTGAGGAAATCTAATACTTCACCAATTAGAGCTATAACAAGTGCACCAATATTACAAATAATCTGCAATATTTCTTAAGGCAAGAAATTACTAAACTCTCCTCCAATAAAAACTGCCTTTAATTTTCAAAACAATCACAACCTTACTTTCTGCCTTATTTAGTAGGTAAGACATTGATTTAAAAAAAATTCAATACTAACTTCAGTCTTCATTATACTATGTCAATACTTCATTCTAAGCATATAAACCACCACTCATCAACTATAATATATATCATATAATGTATATCATGGCAATGCCATCATATACCATATATACACACTTCATAAAGAGAATTTAATGTACATATTCCGATCGCAATGTATAAATCATGGCTTTTAACATATAATAAAAGGAATTCAACACACAAAATTGTACGATGCTCCCTTTAATGTATATGGCTTCAACATATTGAAATTTTCAAAGCATATAATATCTGTTCATAATAAATGACTCACGTAGATGCAATTGAACCAATGAACTTTGTGGGGAGACCAAGCATATATATAATATATTACATGATTTTCCACCAATGCACATATAAGAAACAACAACCTTCAAAACATACTACGGTTTTCACAAAAAACATTCAACGCATAGGAAGCATACCGTGTCAAATTTGTATACCATACAACCTTTCAAAAGAGCTCAACGCAACATGGAATTGAATTTACATACCACAATTAGGCTTCCACATACAACGTATGCAATATCAGGTCCGATCCTCATAGGTTAACACAAATAAACAACAACATTCAATTTTGCAACAACCTTACCATACACATCATTGTGATACTAGCGTATAGAATTCAATGTAGCTAACCAAAATCAATGTAGGGTTTAATTTTCAAAGTTGTCAACCAGATTCATAGTGTTCAACACAATTTGATGGATACAACCTACATATTACACACAAACTTCAATCAATCCAACGTATACAACACAAATATCGAGAGCAACGACAATTTGACAAGCAAAATGCAGAGTTTGGTGAGCAGAAGAAATGCTTTTGAAAGAAAAAAAGATGGTAGAACTGATATGTACAAAGAGGCCACAAAACCAATGGCTCAATCACCTGATCTGGTACCATGTTAAACATACACATGAATAGATAGCCAAATAAGATAATCATCAGTTACGTTTCTATTCACAAAGATGTACATATATAATACATTGTTTTGACCCTTGGTTTTCATATACCAAGTGGTTTCTTTGACTCCAATGACCTTTTACATTCCACGCCATAACCCTTAGTGGATTAGGCGTCAAACAACATCGAATATGCAATCTCCTACAACATAAGAAAAAATATTTAAATGAAATATATTATGCTGCCTTAGGATTGCATTTATATGGTATCTTTCTATAGAAAACACACACTTCTCCATTGCTTCTTTGCCATTCACTCTTCAAACATGTCCTAAATTCAGTATGAGTTATTGCTCGATGATAAGAACAACATAAACAACATCTAGGAAAACAAAAAACATGTTATAGCTACACATAATTAAAATCCATAAGATAACAAAAAATACACACATTAATAGCATATACATATATCCACATCGATTCCTATAAAACTCTTCTGTAGGAACGATATTTAGGATCACAAAACAAAGGAACCACAATGTGGCTGGTAAAGATATCGTAAAATCTATCCCTATTTTTGAAAACAACTTATGTGCATAATTCTTATGCTAACAAGAAAAACACATAACACTCAGAACAACACTCTTCACTACTGATTCCAACAACTTTGGGAAAAACTAACCAAATGTGCTTTGGAAACATGCATGTCTAAAAAATGCATGATGAACATTTGACCAATGAAATTATGGGCACATTACTTGTTCAAATTACGTTACAAAAGCTTCATAAAATTTAGACCTTTTAATTTTTAGTTTGCATCGGAGAAAAAGTGTGCATAATAACAAACACAATACTCCACATCTTCACATGCATTCTCCCTCCCCACAATTCTCTCACATTCTTTTCTTTCGCACAATATTTGTTTTTAAATGACCGAAGTCACTTAATATTAATCACTGTGCATAATGTATCAATAAACGGTTACCATGCAGAGTGCAAAGAAGTAAAGGAAGCTATGCAAATTACACGTGTGAAAAACACTTCTCCTTTCTCGAAATTAAACCAAAGTCACATGTCATGCATGAAATATTTAGATCTTGCAAAATATGTACAACCCTGGCATAGGCATAAGATCTTTGATTCCCTATGTTTTCACACTAAAAAATAATGTTCTCTAGTCTTTTGATTCTCTGAGACCATGGAGCTTTGATTTTATTCATCTGATTACCATTCGTTGATTCCTACTTGTTAGCCTCTTGCTGCAGCAGGTTACTCATCTTTCATGATTGACATTTTTACATGCCAAATATGTCATACTTTGCATGCTGCAATTTTCCATATTTACTACAGAGGCCAAAGAAGGATGCCATGAGGGTGTGCTAGCCTAAATGCCACTGTTGTGTTCCAATTTTGATGTGCTATTCCATTTTCTGAAGAATTTTCAGTTAAAGGGAGGTCCAAACAATTCAATCTTGGTCTCCCTAGGTTTCAATTTCTTGTTTTAGAACGTAGAGAATGAACATCTGTCCAAACAGCTTAATCTTGGCAAATTCGTAGATAGGTAGAGAAGTGAGGGTGCTCAACAGCTTAATCTGAGGCCCTGGATGAAATAAGTGTAGTTGTAGATAGAAGGACAAAAAGAGGAAAAAGTTGAAAAGCTGGGTCTGCAAGTCCAAGTGCACCCAAACCAAAAAGAAGAAAAAATGCTAGGTAAGTAGGCTGGGTAGGTAGTGTTGAGGTTGCAGAATGTTGATTTGTGATCAATTTCATGTTTTCAAGTGTCATATCTATTCAAGTCACAATTATCAGGCAGTTTCCATTTGAAGGACTTCAAGCGAGGAATGACTAACTTCCCCCTTCTTCCTTATTCCCTAAATCACTCACTAACTCCCCTAAAAGAGGTCAAGATCTGCTTGATATCTCTTAGTTTCATCATTTTTCATATCAATTTGCCTTGGTAAAGATCTGCTTTACTCAAGGAATGTTCATTTCCTTTATGAATCATTTCCCCCCTGATAGCCTAAGATTCACGTACTTAGAGCTTTCTTATCACTGTTCATATTAACTACTAATTGTACTATGTAGCTCCCTATCTATCTCCCCTTCCCCTACTAAAACTATGTTAATAAGTCCCCTATACCCTTATCCCCTCCCCCTGGTTGAAAAATAACCATAAAGTAACACTTGGGAATTTCTAAGTTTATTTGAAACTTAGCAAGAACCCTCCTTTTGTCTAAAAAAAAAACCATCTTCTCATGCATTTCAGACTCCTTCTGATGCACAAAACCCTCCATCACTCTATAGATCCTTCCTCTGACACTTTTTGACTCCTTCACAAAGCATAAAATCCCCGCAAGTACCTTTAAAATCCTTCCAAGGCATCAAAAATCCCTTTTCGGGCTATCGGACCCCCTCCGATGCGATATCGCAATCGGGAGGGAAGTCGTGTATTAAAACAGTGCATAAAGTGTACCCCCGTTTGGTTTGGCCGACAACAATATCGCCAATCGGTGTATCGCTATGACAAAACAAAGCATGCATGCGCGCTGCCGATATGGTCATCGCCGATGGTCTATTTCTGATCACATATCGGTGATTGGCATTTCATGAATCCACACCATATATATATGGGCCCCGTCTCTTATCCTACCGTGTCACCCTGCCACCTCACCCCTTCCTGCCTGTGTCGGCCTGCCATCATACTGCCACGTCATCACCCTACCATATTGCCACGTCACCCTGCTGACGACATGTTGACATCATCTGCCGTACCGCTGACGTCATGCTGACGTCACCCGCTAAAAAAACGCGCAAGTGCAAAATCAAAGCTTCGGAAGCCCGGAATGAAAAACAGAGGCAATTTTCTATGCGCGATTAGTGCGTAGCGCTAATCGCGCATCGCTACGGGAAATAGGCCAAAATGGGGAATATTTTTGTTCAATTGTCATTTTTGCGCCGAAAAGGGCAGAAAACGGCCGATTTAACAGTTTTAGCGTGTCATCAGAGAGAGAGAGCCCCGATTCAGGCATTAAAGAGTATCAGAAGCGGAAAGAGGCCAAAACTCATGTCAAAGTGTATTAGTGTTGCGGCAAAGTGTATCAATGAAGATCTATCAGCGGCCCGAAGCAGAAAAACATTAAAGATTCCTCCAGCAAAGTCCACAAAACAATAGATGCCATTTAAAAGCTCTCAAATCACAGTTACTGCACATCAAAGTCACATGAGATCAGTGGACCAAAGCTCAAAGCATAGTTATTGCAGAAGCATTGCACCAAGCCACCGAGGACACCATATTAACTCATTTTGATCCAGCTGCCCCTGGCCCAGCTCAAAGGATATCTACTTGCATTTAATTTCAGCACAAGTTTAGGTTTAAAATATTTTTCCCGCAGACCTATTTAGGTCGGTTGTAATAAATATTTTTGGATATTTACCCTATATATACAACCCTGAACAATGTAAGGTAGTGGTGGTCAGTTGGATGATTGATTAGCTCCAAGAGAGACTCGCTCTGTATATCTGATATTTTCTATAATCAAAGACTGCTTACGAGTTTGGAGAACAGACTATTTGCTATGTTTAATGGTCAAAAAGTGACTGTGGAATTTTTGTGCTGTTACATGACTCAATAAGTGCTTCTTACCTCCTCTGTTTTCCATTATTAAATCACCATCTAAACAACAGAAATAAAGATTAGCTTAGAACTTGTTTAACTGCACTCTATGCTCAATTTCTGTCGTTTCTTTATGTTTTCATCTATTTTAGGCATAAATATGGATTCCTCATGGCTCATATTTTCCCTAACTCACCATGTATGAAAATTATCCGGGGATTCATAATTGCCCCTAGATAGAGCTCATTCACCTTCCCTCTTTTAAGCTGAGTGAGAGATTCTTAATTGCCTCTCATTCCTTATAATTTCATTTCATCTCTTTTAGCTTGAAGGTTGTTTTATGTGCAGCTACCTTGCTCCATATTCCTATTGTGACCAAGAAACGCAACAACAGTCCTACTCCATGAATCCATGCCCAATGGTTTGAAACTTATCACTCTATGCATGCCTCTCTTCTTGAAAGTATCATGTTTCCCACCACTAAACACAAAAAAAACCCATTGAACCCAATAACTAGCCTAAAATCATCATCAACAAAGCTAAATCATTAAGAGAGAGCCCTCTCTGATTGCAGGTGGGCTAGAACCTACAATTCCCAAAGATTGGTTTGTGGTTACCTCGGCCGTATCCCTTCAGGAGCTTAGGGACAACCTGAGTGATAACATAATGGCGACTCCACTGGGGACCTCCTCAGATAATCTCACAAATCCAGTCTGAAGCTCCGCTGAGGAAGAAACTGACCTTTAAAAGGTTTCTGTTCAACCTAGATTGCTAGAAAAATCCCCAAAAAACAAGCCAGAAGCTGGCTCCCAAAAGAATTCACGTTATACAAGATCAAATCCAGATCCAAATCCCCTAGCTGTTTTTGAAAATCCCAATATAATCCCTAAGATCCTTAGAAAACAAAAGCAACAAGAAGGTTTGACTGCGTCTAGTCCTGAAATAGTTCAGCCTAGCCATTTTAAACCCCTGTTAAAGTTCTGTTCCGTTTAGACCCTACTTCCCCTTGTCCATCATCTTCTTCTCCAAGTACCATTTCCACACCTCCGTTCACCACACATACCACCACTACTACTCCTATTATCCCAGTTGTCCCAGTTGTTCCACTTATCCCAGTTGTTCCACTCATCCCTGTTAATATGGCTAATAGATATGCATCTTTACATCTGCCTGCAAATCCCGGGGCTATGCCTCAGGATTACCAGACTAAAATAACTTATTTTGATGGCACAAGTGCCTGCACAACCCTTCAGCATACAAAGAAAATGCAGGACTACTTTGAGAGCTATGAGATTGACGATGATAGTGTAAGAATGAAGATTTTTGTCCAAAGTTTGACCGGTGATGTCAGGACTTGGTTTAGAGCACTCCCAGCCAATTCCATAGCAGGCCCAGAATCCTTATATCAGTCATTTATCAACAGATGGGAGAAAAAGAAAGACCCCTTGCACATATTATCTCAGTATGACACTATCAAAAGAGGCCCTCAGGAGACCATCTTGGACTACTGTGCAAGGTTTAATAATGTTTATAATGCAATACCACAGAACTTAAGACCCCCACTTGATCTTGCTTTGTACAAATTCCCTGATGGTTTTGATGCCGAAATGGCTTATCAGTTAAGGGAAAGAGCCCCTCAAAGCCTTGCAGAAATGAAAAATGTCGTTGTTAGTGTGGAGGCAAACCTAATTGCCAAAAGAAATAGAGCTAGAACCGAGAGAAGAACCACCTTCAAGGAAGAACCCTCAGCCTTAGACCATAAGCTAGATGCTATTATCAATGGCATGCATAGGCTGGGAGATAGAGTGGAAAGTGTTGAGAGGAAATCATCATGGGAAGGACAACAGCCAAATACCGTAAGGAACTCAAATTTTAGAAAGAATCAAAACCAAAATGCTGGAAGGGCTAGTCTCGACCATGATATTAGGCCTCCTTTCCAAGAAAACTACACAGAAGCATCCACATCTAGTGAGCCCATAGAAGAGACTCACATGAACTTGATAGATTCGAAAAATGAGCAACAGATTTTTCTGACTCAAGAAGACCAAGACTATCAGGATGTAAATCAGTTTCAGGCCAAGTCGGGAGAGTCTTTTGATTTTAAACAGGGCTATGATTCTGTTGTATATGAGGTCCACAAACAATATAAGCTAAGAACAAGAACTGTTGATGTCCCTGCACCAAGAAAAACAAAAGACAACAAACAACCTAACAAGATTAAAGGCCAGGTTATCATAGCAGAACCAGCTGATATTTCTGTCCCAAACCCACACCAAGTGACTGTAGAGGACATGACAAACATATAACCTCCTATTGATCAGCCTCTGCCTCCTTCTTCCTCAGAATAAAACTTGAACAACTCTCCTAAAAACCTTCCCAAAACAGAAATATCACAAAGTATCATTCACCATAACGCAAATAATCAAAAGGAAAACACAGAAAGTATTCTTGAAAAGGAGAAATCTTCTACTGCTAACGCAAAGATTCTATTGGAGAAACCATTTAATTTAGAAGCAGAGATTGGAAAACTTAAAATATCCATTCCCCTCTCAGAACTTGCCAAGCATGATGTTTATAGGCAACAAATTCAAAGGTCACTTCAAATGCCAGAGGTTAAGGATGAGGTAAATGTTTTAGATGATACCCCTGAGCTGCTGTTCGGTCCAGAAGTTAATGAAAAATCAACATATGTATCTGTTCCACCCTTTTATGTCAGTCTGCACATACATGACAAAATCTTGCATAATGCTATGTTTGACTCAGGTGCCTCACACAATCTTATGCCCAAAGCTGTAATGGAAAAGCTAAACCTTGATGTCACAAGACCCAACAAAGATCTATATTCCTTTGACTCAAGTCAGGTCAAATGCTTAGGCTTAATCAAAGATCTTTGTGTGTCTTTAGTCCAATTTCCGAACAAGACAATCCTAATGGACGTAGTAGTTGCTGACATTCCAACAAAATATGGCATGCTCCTATCAAGATCATGTGGAGAAAAATTCCAAGGATCCCTTCAACTCGACCTCTCTTATGCCACTATTTCTATCTTTGGGCAACCAAAGAGACTGTACAGAGAAACACTCATGAAGTATGTGGTAAGTAGTGAGGAAAAGCCCCAAAATTTTCCAATTTACTTTGATATGGATTCATTTATTCTTTTTAATGATGACACCAATCCTCCAACTAATGAGAAGCCTTTAGCTTTAGAGCTAGAGACATGCATAAATGAAGAATCGGTTTCCCATGCCCATGACATGGTCACAACAATCAAGGCAACCAACAAACAAGAAGAATCTCCTCAAACACAAATTTTAAATCTGTCCAATCCTAAAATAACTGAAACTCTTAATACAAACCACAAGCAAGAAATCACATGGTATTTAGAGTTTGATGGTTCTGTCAACAAGTTAGGAGCAGGGGCAAGTGTATGGATTCACAATACACATGATAACCATGCAGAGGGCCATGCCTACAGACTAAATTTCAGATGTACCAACAACATGGCAGAGTATGAAGCTCTCCTTTTAGGCCTAAAGTTGCTCAAAGTCCTAGGAGCTACAAAAGTGTCCATTCTAGGTGACTCCAATCTAATAATACAACAAATGAAAGGTAACTTTGTTACTAATGACAATAGGATGAGGGCCTATAGGACCACTGCCACAGAAATACTTAATACCTTCACTGAATCCGAACTCGCCAACATTTCTAGAAACCATAACATACATGCACACAGCCTAGCCACTTTTGCTAGTACATGCAAGCTTCCCTTTGAACCAAATCACCATTTCACTGCTGAAATAAACATAAGCCTGCCGTCCCTAACAATATCAAAGACTGGAAAGTATTTGAAAGTGATGACCAGATTAACAATTTCCTTACTCTTGAGGGCGAGTTCTCAAATTTAAACATTGACATAGAGGCCATGGACAATTCCCAACAACAAACAAATGAAAATCAACAGGCTGTGACAGCCGCAACAACAAAACAAATCCTTAACCCCACTATTTTTGACAATGCAAACATAGAAGAGCTGAAACAAATGCATTTAGAGGAAACAACCAAAGCAAAGGCTGAGTTCACTGATGTAAAGGATAAATTTTTGCCTGCGGGCCTCACTCCATTAGAAGACATGTTTGATGATAATGATATCCCCAAAAAGCCACAAATGGAGCCTTTAAATGCTGCTATAGAAGAACAAAACATAGGGACAACAGAGAAGCCCAAAATGATTAAATTGTCCAAAAACTTGCCATCTGATCAAAAGCCAAAGTATGTGGATTTGTTCAAAGAGTTCCAAGATGTATTTTCTTGGAGTTATGAGGACTTGAAGTCCCATGACACCTTAGTGATTCAACATACCATCCCCTTAAAACCAAATAAAAAACCATTCAAGCAGAAACTTAGAAGAATAAACCCTATGCTTCTTCCCCTCATTGAAAAAGAAGTGAAGAGAATGTTTGAAGCATGTATTATAGCACCCATCAGATTTTCTGAATGGGTATCCAATCTGGTCCCCACAAGGAAAAAATTAGGGGAGATTAGACTGTGTGTAGACCTAAGAAACTTAAACCAGGTCTCTTTAAAAGACCACTATCCTTTGCCTAAAATGGACCACATCCTACAAAGAGTAGTGGGGTCATCTAGAATCTCTTTACTAGATAAATTTTTAGGTTTCAATCAAATACTTGTTCATCCAGATGACCAAGACAAGACAACCTTTACCATGCCCTGGGGAACATTTAAGTATGTTAAAATTCCTTTCGGCTTAAAGAACGCTGGTGCCACCTTTCAAAGGGCAATGGATATTGCATTTGCCAAGGAAATCCATGAATTCCTTGTTGTCTATCTGGATGACTTAACCCCTTTCTCCAAATCCGATCAAGAGCACCTCAAACACTTAAGGCAAATCTTCATGACATGTAGGGAATATGGAATTTCCTTGAACCCCAAGAAGTCCTTGTTTGGCCTTGAGGAAGGTAAGTTGCTAGGCCACATCACCTCAAAAGACGGTATTAGAATTGATCCGAAAAGGATCCAAGCCATCCTCCAAATTCCATACCCAAGAAACATAAAAGAGTTGCAAGCATTCCTTGGAAAGGTAAATTTCCTAAGGAGATTTATCCCAAATTTAGCCGAACTGATAAGACTGTTAAGAAACATGTTAAAAAAAGATGCCAAGGTAAAATGGTCCCTTGAAAACAAGCAAGATTTTGATAGTATCAAAGCTGCCTTGACTCAAACGCCTGTACTCACAAGCCCACAATTTGACAAAGATTTTATCATTTTTTCTTTTGCATCCGAACACATGATAGCTGCTGTCCTTCTGCAAAAGGATGATCAAGGGAATGAAAATCCAATTGCATTCTTCAGCCGAGCCTTAAGAGATGCACCCTTGAAATACCAAATCATGGAGAAGCAGGCCTATGCCCTTGTTAAAGCCATCAAAGACTTCAGAGTTTATATTCTATATTCACATGTGATTGCCTATGTACCAAACTTTGTTGTAAAAGACATATTAACTCAAGAGGGACTAGAAGGCAAAAGAGGCAAATGGATTTCCAGTATTCTTGAATATGACATTGAGATAAAACCCACAAAGCTGATAAAAGAACAAGGTTTAGCCAAGCTAAAGTTTGAAACAAATTTTCAGGCCTTAGACATTAACCAACTGGACAATGAACCGGAGCTGGCGACTCCACAGATCAGTGAAACCTTTTTACAATCCCCATGGTATGTTGATATTTTTTATGTATTGTTAAACCTGTGTGCTCCTCCAGGGTTGTCCAGAAAAAAAAAAGAGATTTTTAAAAATGAAAGCATCAAAGTTTTGTGTCTTAGACGGTGCCCTGTTTTGGAGAAATCATGAAGGAATATTGCTAAACTGTTTAGCTATAAATGAAACTAACAGCGTCATGAAAGAATTCCATGTAGGGGACTGTGGTGGGCATCTATATTGGAAGTCCACTGCTAACAAGATTTTAAGGGTGGGTTATTATTGGCCCTCTCTATTTGGAGATGTAAAAATATTTGTTGTTTCATGTCACAAATGCCAAATCTTTGAAGGAAAAAGAAAACTGTCGCCTTT
Source organism: Pinus taeda (assembly GCA_000404065.3). Classification (NCBI taxonomy): domain Eukaryota; kingdom Viridiplantae; phylum Streptophyta; class Pinopsida; order Pinales; family Pinaceae; genus Pinus; species Pinus taeda. Next base: position 89,209 of record APFE031545524.1, on the reverse strand, counting down.
TCCACTTAAGCCCATCTCAACCGAAAAGCCTTTTCAACAATGGGGTCTTGAATTCATAGGTGAAATCCATCCCTCCTCTTCAGGCCAGCACAAGTGGATTCTAACATCCACCGACTATTTCACCAAGTGGATTGAAGCCATCCCATGTAGGCAAGTCAATGACTCCACTATTATCCGATTCCTTGAGGACAATATCCTTTCCAGATTGGCTGCCCTCAGAAAATCATCATTGACAATGCTGCTGCCTTCAAATCCAAAAAATTGATCAACTTCTGCCATAAATTTCACATTACCTTGGGCCACTCTACAACCTACTACCCTCAGGGTAATGGCCTGGCCGAATCATCCAACAAAAGCCTCATCAACATCATAAAGAAAGTGCTAGAGGAAAACAAGAAGAATTGGCATAGGAAGCTCACAAATGCCCTGTGGGCAGACAGACTTTCAACCAAGAAATCCATTGGGATGAGCCCCTATGAGCTAGTATATGGCATGGAAGCCAGATTTCCTTCATCTTTGGGCATTCCTACTATCAAACTGTGATAGGAAATTCAGGCTGAACCAAATGACATTCAAAGGAGAATCAATCAGACCATTCATCTTCAACAAACCAGAGAGCAAGTGTATGACATAGCTCAAATTTTGCAAGAGAAGCTCAAAAAGATGTTTAACAAGAAAGCTAAGGCTGAGGACTTCTGTGTTGGCAGCAAAGTTCTAAGATGGGACTCAAGAAGAGAAGACAAGGGAAAACATGCAAAATTTGATTTTCTTTGGAAGGGTCCATTTATTATTAGCACTGTGCAAGGCAATAACACATATTTACTCAAATCTGTAGATGGTAGCACAGCTGAAGAGGGCCCTGTAAATGGCCAAACGTTAAAGCATTATCATGATCCCTTTTGTTAAGAATATCCCAGCGGTATTTTGTCCATATATAAATGTTTGTATATATCAGCACTTTGATTAAAACTTTGTGTAACAGTCCGAATGATAGAGCATGCAGAAGAAAGCAGGCAGTGCTATACAGTTCACAAGCAATTCAGTTGAGGGAAAGTGTTGTTCTCATTCTAGAGTTTCAAGAGACTAACAGTCAACACTAGGAAATTTCAATCTACAGCAACAATATAAGATCAAGGCAATCTAACCTGCTGTTCTTGACTTTTCACAAGGAAAAGCCACCCCCAAGTGGAGCCACTGTTAGCCTCCTGCTGCTGTAGGTTACTCATATTTCATGATTTACATTTTTACATGTCAAATATGTCATACTTTTCATGCTGCAATTTTCCATATTTACTACAGAGGCCAAAGAAGGATGCCATGAGGGTGTGCTAGCCTAAATGCCACTGTTGTGTTCCAATTTTGATGTGCTATTCCATTTTCTAAAGAATTTTCAGTTAAAGGGAGGTCCAAACAGTTCAATCTTGGTCTCCCTAGGTTTCAATTTCTTGTTTTAGAATGTAGAGAATGAACATCTGTCCAAACAGCTTAATCTTGGCAGATTCGTAGATAGGTAGAGAAGTGAGGGTGCTCAACAGCTTAATCTGAGGCCTTGGATGAAATAAGTGTAGCTGTAGATAGAAGGACAGTAAAAGAAAAAGTTGAAAAGCTGGGTCTGCAAGTCCAAGTGCACCGAAACCAAAAAGAAGAAAAAATGCTAGGTAAGTAGGCTGGGTAGGTAGTGTTGAGGTTGCAGAATGTTGATTTGTGATCAATTTTAGGTTTTCAAGTGTCATATCTATTCAAGTCACAATTATTAGGTAGTTTCCATTCGAAGGACTTCAAGTGAGGCATGACTAACTTCCCCCTTCTTCCTTATTCCCTAAATCACTCACTAACTCCTCTAAAAGAGGTCAAGATCTGCTTGATATCTCTTAGTTTCATCATTTTTCATATCAATTTGCCTTGGTAAAGATCTGCTTTACTCAAGGAATGTTCATTTCCTTTATGAATCATTTTCCCCCTGATAGCCTAAGATTCACGTACTTAGCTCTTTCTTATCACTGTTCATATTAACTACTAATTGTACTATGTAGCTCCCTATCTATCTCCCCTTCCCCTACTAAAACTATGTTAATAAGTCCCCTATACACTTATCCCCTCCCCCTGGTTGAAAAATAACCATAAAGTAACACTTGGGAGTTTCTAAGTTTATTTGAAACTTAGCAAGAACCCTCCTTTTGTCTAAAAACAAAACCCATCTTCTCATGCATTTCAGACTTCTTCTGATGCACAAAACCCTCCATCACTCTATAAATCCTTCCTTTGACGCTTTCTGACTCCTTCACAAAGCATAAAATCCTCCCAAGTACCTTTAAAATCCTTCCAAGGCATCAAAAATCCCTTTTCGGGCTATCGGACCCCCTCTGATGCGATATCGCAATCGGGAGGGAAGTCGTGTATTAAAACAGCACATAAAGTGTACCCCCGATTGGTTTGGCCGACAGCGATATCGCCAATCGGCGTATCGCTATGACAAAACAAAGCATGCATGCGTGCTACCGATATGGTCATCGCTGATGGTCTATTGCCGATCGCATATTGGCGATCGGCGTTTCATGAATCCACACCATATATATATGGGCCCCGTCTCTCATCCTGCCGCATCACCCTGCCACCTCAACCCTTCCTGCCTGCGTCGGCCTGCCATCGTACTGCCACATCATCACCCTGCCGTACTGCCACGTCACCCTGCTGACGACATGTTGACGTCATCTGCCGTACCGCTGACATCACCCACTGAAAAAACACGCAAGTGCAAAATCAAAGCTTCAGAAGCCCAGAATGAAAAACAGAGGCAGTTTTCGATGCACGATTAGCGCGTAGCTACGGGAAATAGGCCGAAATGGGGAATATTTTTGTTCAACAGTCATTTTTGCCCCAAAAAGGGCAAAAAAGGGCCGATTTAACAGTTTTAGCGTGTCAGCAGAGAGAGAGAGCCCCGATTCAGGCATTAAAGAGTATCAGAAGTGGAAAGAGGCCAAAACTAATGTTAAAGTGTATCAGTGTTGCGGCAAAGTGTATCAATGAAGATCTATCAGCGACCCGAAGCAGGAAAACATTAAAGATTCCTCCAGCAAAGTCAACAAAACAATAGATTCCATTTAAAAGCTCTCAAATCACAGTTACTACACATCAAAGTCACATGAGATCAGTGGACCAAAGCTCAAAGCACAGTTATTGCAGAAGCACTGCACCAAGCCACCGAGGACACCATATTAACTCATTTTGATCCAGCTGCCCCTGGCGTAGCTCAAAGGATATCTACTTGCATTTAATTTCAGCACAAGTTTAGGTTTAAAAAGATTTTTCCCGCAGACCTGTTTAGGTCAGTTGTAATAAATATTTTTGGTTATTTACCCTATATATACAACCCTGAACAATGTAAGGTAGTGGTGGTTAGTTGGATGATTGATTAGCTCCAAGAGAGACTCGCTCTGCATATCTGATATTTTCTATAATCAACGACTACTTACAAGTTTGGAGAACAGACTGTTTGCTGTGTTTAATGGTCAAAAAGTGACTGTGGAATTCTTGTGCTGTTACATGACTCAATAAGTGCTTCTTACCTCCTCTGTTTTCCTTTATTAAATCACCATCTAAACAACAGAAATAAAGATTAGCTTAGAACTTGTTTAACTGCACTCTATGCTCAATTTCTGTCATTTCTTTATGTTTTCATCTGTTTTAAGCATAAACATGGATTCCGCATGGCTCATATTTGCCCTAACTCACCATGCATGACAATTATCCGGGGATTCTTAACTGCCCCTAGATAGAGCTCATTCGCCTTCCCTCTGTTAAGCTGAGTGAGAGATTCTTAATTGCCTCTCATTCCTTATAATTTCATTTCATCTCTTTTAGCTTGAAGGTTGTTTTATGTGCAGCTACCTTGCTCCATATTCCTATTGTGACCAAGAAACCAACAACAGTCCTACTCCATGACTCCATGCCCAATGGTTTGAAACTTATCATTCTATGCATGCCTCTCTGCCTAAAAGTATCATCTTTCCCACCACCAAACACAAACAAAACCCATTGAACCCAATAACTAGCCTAAAATCATTATCAACAAAGCTAAATCATTAAGAAAGAGCCCTCTCTGATTGCAAGTGGGCTAGAACCTGCAATCCAAAGATTAGTTTGTGGTTACCTCGGCCGTATCCCTTCAGGAGCTTAGGGACAACCTGAGTGATAACACTACCTTTTATTTCTCTAGATCAAAAAGAAAATGAAGCCTCTGGCTAGAAGCATGTAAGTCATTGTTTACAAAATACTATCTCCTTCGAGATCACATTCAATGCACTCGAAAAGTAACTTAGTTTTTTACACTAGATGTTGTAAATCGAAAGTTACCTGTCATGCATGTTCCATAATTTGCAATCTTTTGCATATATTACTGATAATATATATTTTTATTGCATTAAGGATAAACATTTTAATTGTGCATAGTCTGGAGGAGCAGCCAACATTTTCATTGTGCAGAATGCGATAATGGAATAAAAAATTTTATTCTACGAAACACTTCTCCACCTTCCCTTATCTCCACATTTTGCACATGTGGCCACCCAATAATGTATCTTAAAATTATAGTGGAATATCAAGTTTTTTTGATGTATTGTATGAAATGCAGAGGTGCAGATTCGTACATTGTACTAAACATAGTTAATAGTTACAGATTTAAAGTAGACTGTAATGGTTTTATTATGTTCAAAGATTTTAGTTTTTTCATATATTGTATATGATGGCTAACTAATTGAGCTAATATATTCAAAGGTATAAAATATCCCAAAATAGAGTTTATCATCCTTGATTTGTGAAACTCGCTTGAAGTTGTTGGTTTTTTATTTTGATTGTGTACGATTTGACTAGTATTGCATAATAAGTATTCGAAAACCTATAGTTTTGAAAACTGTACTTTGAATCATCAAATCATCTCTATATTAAATAAAACATCTACTAATTAAGTTTTCTATTACATGCTTGACATATGAAATTTTCCTTCTACAGAGTGGAGAGAATAAAGTTTAAATCGATATAGTTCATGCTATTTAACATATTCCACTGCACATAGTTTCCCCACACACCCTTTCTCCCACACACCATTTCACCTACTTCGAAGTTGTGCTATATCTCTGTATTCTTCTCCACACTCCCTTATCTCCACGCACATTCACAGCCCCATGCACCTATTATCCCACACAACGAAACCTAAAAATGTTTAGATGGAAAACAAGGTTAAAACAAAATAAGAACACTTATTGATGAAATGATTCACCCCCCTTTCTTACGTAAAGGACTTGCCAGTGCTCTTTAATGAATTCTACTACACAATTTCTTTGCACACTCTTTCTCCTACATACTGTTTCTCCTTCCTCTGCATATCACAAAATTAGTCCGTGTTATCTAGACATACAAAACATTGTGAAAGTTGCTTCGAAGTTGTGCTATATCTCTATCTCCTTCTCCGCACATATCCCTTCACCCAGACATCCTTCACTTCAGAAGAATTCATGGTTCCATGAACCTGTTTTCCCGTGCAATGAAACCCAATTTAAAAAAAAAACGAAATAACCCCCCTCAGCTTACATAAAAGACATGCTCAAAGCACTCATTGATGGAATGGCCACTCAAAAAATTAGCATTTTTTAATTTTAAAATGATTTTTCAGGCATTGACAGATACCGAAAATAAATCGTCTTCCACGAAGGGAAGTATGTCCCATCACAAATTTTTCAATGAATAAAAACTTAGAATTAAGATTTCTAGAAATTAGAAAAATATTTTTAAATTTAGGAAAAAAAGAAATATTCAACATTTTCCTGAAATTTTAGTTTAAATTATAAAAATACAACAAGATAATGTAGAGTCAACACAATTTGACAACGAAACAAATGCTATAATCCTTGGTGATGCAAGAGCATCCAGCTAAGACACCATGACCAAGTGTTGGTCTCTGCCAAGTTGGAGAGTTGAGTTAAAATATTGTTTGTCTTATACGTTTAGTTTGTCAGAGTAGGAGGTAGGATTTTGCTTTTTGTCTTAATC
>APFE031545524.1:58164-80664 GCA_000404065.3 Pinus taeda | reverse complement strand
AGGTTTGCAGGCTATTGATCAACTGGACTAGTTAATTTTTACTGTGATAGTTTTTCTTTTAACTTGTTTTTATAGAGTTAGTGAATTCAAGCATTTTTAATTAAATAATTAGAATTACTGTAGCTTGAACATTAGTTAGGAAATAGTTCGTTGAATTAGGAGAGTAATGACAAACTGTTCATTCAAATCTTGTAATATCAAGCAAATATGGTTATTAACGATAACAAGATCTTTTGTAACCAAATTCTATGACAGTTTGATTAACTGCAAAATCAACTGAAATAGAGGTGTATAAAAAAAACCAAAATGTAATAGAGAAGGGGTTCAGTCAATTACAGAAGAAGAGGAATAAAAACAATCAAGCTATAAGCATTCAAAACTATTGTCCATCTGTATAATTTTTCTACTGTTTGCCTAATATAAACTTTTCTTTACAGTCTGATAAAATACCACATCAAGAATGTCTGTTTAATATGATGTCATATATATTCTAACACGAACATACAGTTAGTCAGCAAGCGTTGGACGAATGTCTGTATAATGTACAGTCACATAATTTAATACAATCATACAAGTATTGGATGCATTTTCACACACGGTTAAACAAGGACCAAGAAGCACAATTTCCAGAAGTCCGAGAAGGGGAATTGTACACAGGATTCAACCACTGGCAAGCACTTGTAACCAGAAGAACAACCACAGAACAAAGGCGGGAAACAACCATATAACAGAGGTAACATTGCTGTGTATCCTTTATAAATTCCATTGCAAGAAAATCGAAAGCCATCGATATATTTTACCATTGTCAAAGTCAGAACAAGCATATATGAAAAAGTTCATTCTTATAAATAACGTAATGACAAAACGCATGACTGGAATAGCGTTATAAGCTAGAAACCCTGAATGAGGGTTTAACAAAAAATATCGACAACCATTTGCATTTCAAACTTGACATAACAATGAGCGAAAAGGACATAGCAACAGCAAACTTCGTTCAATGACCAAAGAACCCTGAATAACCCTACAGTGACCGTGGGCACCTATCGTGCAAGAAACTAACAAGATATTTGGGATTCAGGCCTACCAAGGACCAAACTGACTGTGTAAATAAATATTGGAGGACCCGCACACCCAGGTTGCCACCAACGACCTGCAACCAACAAAAATAACTGTGTCACAAACATAGAAGAGGGAAACCCTTCAAGCAAATGTACCAATGTGTGCAGAGAATGAAAAAAAAAGAAACTACCTAAGTAAATGAAGCCGAAGTTAACCATAGCAACGTCCCGGACGAGGTGAACAACTGTAGACTGAAGGAGCCAGGAGGGTAAGTCACGATAAAAGAAGCTGAATAAAATTGAAGCAGGGACAGGAGGTAATACCTGTTTCCAACGACGAACGACCGCCAAAGTGGTCCTCTGCTCAGGACAAACACCAATGCCGCAGAATGAGAACCCAGAATAACAGTAAATGTGAATATTGAACTGGATTCGAGCAAAGACATAACAGGAGTTCAGGAAGTATAACAAAGTCACAAAAAACATCCAGAATCTACCATAAAAACCATGACCAAATTACGAAGACGCGTTCACAGACCATCAACAAGTTACAGCAAGCAAAAAAACATTGGGAATATTTTATAGAACACGCGCATGCATAAGGAGAATGAGCAACTAAACTTACCAGTTTCGAACTATAGTTCAGAGCCGAGTAACAACCATTTTTGAGTAGCATTTTCCTTACGTTTACAGGCAAGCCGAGCAGAGAAGAGTTTGCGGATTATCGTTAACAGAAAGGTTACAAACATTAAACTTAGCAGAGCAGACGATGTTCCACAGAGGGAGCCCAAGAAACCCTCACCAAAGACTCTCAGCGCGAAGGAAGCGAAAGAATAATCCCGAACAACCACAAGGACCAGGGTTTTGGCACGAAGAACAAGCGGAGGCAAGTTTCGAGGCAAGAGGACAGTGCATTAAGTGCCGGTAATAACTCCAGCTACCAACCATAGCATAAAAACCCCGCGGACGATCTCCACGCAGGGGAACGAAAGATTTTGTATTGACACGTATACGCATTCCAACGTGTAAAGCGTGGGCCATTGGGCTGGGTTACACCAGAGTGGTATCAGAGCATTGAGTTGAGTAGATTGAAAAAAAATGGACGTAGGAAGACGAGGACGAGGCCGAGGTGCTCGTAGAATGGTAGATGAAGCATTGCGAGAAGAAATCAGAGTTCTTACTGCTCGTTTGGAAGCAGTAGAGGCAAGTAGGCGAAGAGATCCAGAAATGGGCGATGTAAGTGAAGAGGAAGTAGAAGTGGCAACAAATGGACCTGAAGGTGAATCAACAGAGGTGAAATTGCTGAAGTCTATTCTATTATCAAACAGTAGACCTAAACTAGAACTCCCGACGTATGATGGTAGTTTGTCTATTGATGTTGTGTTGGATTGGATCAGTGAGATGGACAAGTATTTTGAATGCGAGGAAGTTAGTGAAGACCGTAGAGTCAAATTTGCAGCGACAAAGCTGAAAGGACACGCAGCTCTGTGGTGGGATAGTGTCCAGAATGAGAGGAAGAGGTTGAACAAAACGCCGATTAAAATTTGGACAAGAATGGTCGCCAAGTTGAAGGGCAGATTTCTGCCAAGGGACTGACAAATTGCGTTACATAGACAGGTACAGAACTTAAGGAAGAGAAGATTGACTGTGAAGGAGTACACAGAGGAGTTCTACCGAGTGAATTTGCGAGCCGGATATATAGAAGATACTGCAGAAAGGACAACCTGGTATGTTAATGGACTGAGAATGGAAATTTTGGATGAAATAAATATTTTGTCTCCAAATAATACTGAGGAGGCATACTAGAGCGCAGTAAAAGCGGAGGAGAAAATTACCCAAAGACAGAATGCCCAGAGAGGACGAGGGTCCGCCAGAGGGAAAGGCCAGTCCTATGACAGGGGCTGGACTGCCAGCAACAGTGAGGAAGCCAGCAGTTCGAAGACTTTGAGAGCAACAGAAAAAGGAGACAGTGTGAGAGGTGGCAGATCGTTCCAACGCGGCAGAGGAAATGGCCGAGGAAGAGGGACTGGTTATCAATGCTATAGATGCCACAAGTGGGGGCATCGTTCGTTTGAGTGTCCAGAAGCAGATTCAGCTGGACAGTGGGGTGCGTAGGTGGCGCAACCGGACGAAGTAGCAGCACTCACTCAAGAGGTAGAGAATGCCCCAGAGACGCGAGAAGCTTTAGTACTGCATAAGGTACTGTTGAAACCAGTCGACGAGAATACCGAACAGACGCAACGGAAAGCTCTGTTCAGGACGATTTGCAAATCACAGGGTAAGTGTTGTTAGATGATAATTGACAATGGGAGTACGGACAATTTGGTATCCACATAAATGGTGGAAAAGCTGGGGCTGAAGCATTTAAAGCATCCCAGTCCATATAGAGTTTCATGGTTACAAAAGGGGCACCAATTGCTGGTGGACGAGCAAAGCGAGGTTGAGTTTCAAATAGGCAGATATAAGGATAAAATTATCTGTGACATCATGCCGATGGACATATGTCACATATTGTTGGGCAGGCCTTGGCAATATAATAGGAAGGTAACACACGATGGAGTGATGAATTATTATAAATTTGAGAAAGATGGGGTCAGGCATACCCTTGTGCCTATCAAAGAAGAGAAGGGAGCAACTGAAACAAGTGAAACCAAAGCATTGTTAGTGAGTGGAAAGTAGTTTTTAAAGCAGGTTGAGAGCAGCAGAATAGGTTACGCTGTAGTAAAAAAAACAAGGACAGTTCTCTTACACACAGAAATAACAGATTTACCCATGGAGATACAACAAATGTTGGAAGAATTTACGGATATAGTGGTGGATGACTTGCCAGACAAGTTTCCCCCCAAGCGGAGTATTAGTCACCATATTGACTTTATACCTGGAGCCAGCTTACCAAATAAAGCAACCTATCGAATGAGCCCCAAGGATAATGAGGAAATTAGGAAACAGGTGCAAGAACTATTGGACAAAGGTTTAATAAGGGAAATCATGAGCCCATGTGCTGTGCCAACAGTCCTCGCCCCCAAGAAGGGAGGAGAATGGCGGATGTGCACCGACTCAAGGGCGATCAATAAAATCACCATCTGGTACAGATTTATGTTACCATGTATGGATGATATGATGGACTGTTTAAGTGGGGCAGCTTACTTCTCCAAAATAGACTTGAAAAACGGATATCATCAGATTCGGATACGGGAAGGGAACGAGTGGAAAACAGCTTTTAAAACAAATGAGGGATTATATGAGTGGCTGGTCATGCCATTCGGGTTGAGCAATGCACCCAACACATTCATGAGACTCATGAATGAAATGTTGAAAGAATATATTGGAAAATTTGTGATAGTTTATTTAGATGACATCCTTATTTTCAACAGGACAAAAGAAGAACACTTCCAACATGTGCGCAAAGTGTTGGAGAAGCTACAACAGAACAAACTACTAATAAACTTGAAGAAATGTACTTTTCTGTAGAGGGAATTAATTTATTTGGGATTTGTGATAGTAGAAAATGAACTAAATATGGATCCAAAGAAGGTAACAGCAATAGTAAATTGGCCGTCTCTAAAAAATTTATTTGAGGTACGTAGTTTTCACGGATTGGCAAGTTTCTATAGAAATTTTATTAAGAACTTTAGCGAGATTTGTGCACCTCTGTTACAGACCATAAAAAAGGCCAGCCAACCTTTTCGATGGACGGAAGCAGCAGAAAAAAGTTTTCAATTGTTGAAAAAAAAGATTACTGAAAGACCGATTCTCAGGCTACCAAATTTTCAGAAATTATTTCAAGTACGTTGTGACGCTAGCGGGACAACGATCGGGGCTGTACTCAGTTAGGAGGACAGACCTGTGGCATTTTTCAGCGAAAAAATGAATGAGAGTAGGCAGAAGTACTCCTCATATGACAAAGAATTTTTTGCAGTTGTGCAGGCTTTAAGACACTGGAGGCATTATTTATTAGGGAACGAATTCGTGCTGTTTTCAGATAATTCTGCGTTACAATATGTAATGTAGCAGCACAAACTCAACCATAAACATGCCAAATGGGTGGAGTACTTACGGAGTTTTAACTTCGTGCTGAAACATATTAGCGGGAAAGCAAACAAGGTGGCCGACGCATTAAGTAGAAAGGCTCTGCTTTTGCAGGAGAGTGCTGTATAGGTTTTGGGTTTTGAACATTTACGGGACCTTTACCAAACAGATACAGATTTCAGAGAAGCCTATGAGGTGTGCCAGAACCCTTTGATAAGGGGTAGTAGTCCTTGGTTGGATTACAATATACAGGAAAAGTTGCTGTTTAAAGGAGGACAACTATGTATCCTCAACTGTTCAATGAGAGAGAATATTATTCACGAAAAACACAACGGGGGTTTGGCTGGACACTTCGGTATAGATAAGACCCTAGAGCAACTTAGTCATTTCTATTTTTGGCCAAAAATGCGACGAGACGTACAACGTTTTGTGACTAAGTGTAAGGTGTGCCAATTAGTGAAGGGACACAGCCAGAACACAGGACTATATACGCCATTACCTGTTCCGGGCAGGCCATGGGATTCTGTTAGTCTATATTTTGTTTTAGGACTGCCAAAAACACAGAAAGGATATGATTCAGTGATGGTAGTGGTGGACCGTTTATAAAAAATGGCACATTTTATACCTTGCCGAAAAACTAGTGACGCCACTCACGCGACCCACTTGTTTTTTAATGAGATTGTCAGGTTACACGGGTTACCAAAAACCATCCTTTCAGACAGGGACGTAAAGTTCACGGGACATTTTTGGCGTACCTTAAGGAAAAAAATGAACACCCACTTAAGCTACAGTTCTGCATATCACCCGCAAACCGACGGGAAGACAGAGGTTGTGAACAGGAGTTTGGGAAACCTGTTACGCAGCTTAGTCGGGGAAAATTCACAGATGTGGGATCGAGTGCTAGCGCAAGCGGAATTTTCCTACAACGATTCGCCCAATCGTAGCACAGGTCTCAGTCCCTTTCAGATCCTATATGGCATGCACCCTCGCGGAGTGCATGAGCTTCGGGATCTTGGTTTATAGGAACGATGGAGTGCGGATGGAGAAGATTTTGCTAACGCAATGAGAGACTTACATGAACAAGTGAAAGCAAAATTACAGGACAACAGTTCAAAATATAAACAACATGCAGATCAAAAGAGGAGAGAAGTTCATTTTGAGGTGGGGGACGAAGTCCTTGCACACTTACGTAAGGAACGTTTCCCTAAGGGTACATACAATAAACTGAAGTACAAAAAGATAGGACCTTGTAAAGTCTTACGAAAATTTTCGGCAAATGCCTACGAAATACAATTGCCACCAGGAATAGGAATTTCACCTATCTTTAATGTAGCAGATCTATTCCCGTACACAGATGATCTCACGGATGAAAAGAAAGATGGACCCGGACAATCCACACGGAATACCCAGGAAGATGGAGAAACTTGGAAGAGACAGATGCCTTATGTCCAACCCCCTGATATCGAAGGCATCCTCGAAACTCAGGTAGTTAGACGTACTTGGCGGAAAAATTATTTTCAGTACCTGGTCAAGTGGAAGAACCGTCTGATTGAGGACAGATCATGGCTTGACGCCAGGCATATTGGGGAAACAGGAACTTCGGTCGAGGAGCTCATGGACCGGAGTCATGATCTCTTTTTACCCCGGGAGCCTGATGCAGGAGCATCCAGCTCATCGTAACTGGGCAAAGTCTCAACCAGGTTTGCAGGCTATTGATCAACTGAACTAGTTAATTTTTACTGTGATAGTTTTTCTTTTAACTTGTTTTTACAGAGTTAGTGAATTCAAGCATTTTTAATTAAATAATTAGAATTAATGTAGCTCGAACATTAGTTAGGAAATAGTTCGTTGAATTAGGAGAGTAATGACAAACTGTTCATGCAAATCTTGTAATATCAAGCAAATATGGTTATTAACGATAACAAGATCTTTTGTAACCAAATTCTATGACAGTTTGATTAACTGCAAAATCAACTGAAATAGAGGTGTATAAAAAAAACCAAAATGTAATAGAGAAGGGGTTCAGTCAATTATAGAAGAAGAGGAATAAAAACAATCAAGCTATAAGCATTCAAAACTATTGTCCATCTGTATAATTTTTCTACTGTTCGCCTAATATAAACTTTTCTTTATAGTCTGATAAAATACCACATCAAGAATGTCTGTTTAATATGCTGTCATATATATTCTAACACGAACATACAATTAGTCAGCAAGCATTGGAAGAATGCCTGTATCATGTACAGTCACATAATCTAATACAATCATACAAGTATTGGACGCATTTTCACACACGGTTAAACAAGGACCAAGAAGCACAATTTCCAGAAGTCCGAGAAGGGGAATTGTACACAGGAGTCAACCACGGGCAAGCACTTGTAACCAGAAGAACAACCACAGAATAGAGGCGGGAAACAACCATATAACAGAGGTAACATTGCTGTGTATCCTTTATAAATTCCATTGCAAGAAAATCGAAAGCCATCGATAAATTTTACCATTGTCAAAGTCAGAACAAGCATATATGAAAAAGTTCATTCTTACAAATAACGTAATGACAAAACGCATGACTGGAATGGCATTATAAGCCAGAAACCCTGAATGAGGGTTTAACAAAAAATATCGACAACCATTCACATTTCAAACTTGACATAACAGTGACCGAAAAGGACATAGCAACAGCAAATTTCGTTCAACGACCAAAGAACCCTGAATAACCCTACAGCGACCGTGGGCACCTATCGTGCAAGAAACTACAAGATATTTGGGATTCATGCCTACCAAGGACCAAACTGACTGTGTAAATAAAGATTGGAGGACCCGCACACCCAGGTTGCCACCAACAACCTGCAACCAACAAAAACAACTCTGTCACAAACATAGAAGAGGGAAACCCTTCAAGCAAATGTATCAATGCGTGCAGAGAATGAAAAAACAAGAAAATACCTGAGTAAACGAAGCCGAAGTTAACCATAGCGACGTCCCGGACGAGTTGAACGACTGTAGACCGAAGGAGCCAGGAGGGTAAGTCACGATAAAAGAAGCTGAATAAAATTGAAGCAGGGACAGGAGGTAATACCTGTTTCCAACGAAGAACGACCGCCAAAGTGGTCCTGTGCTTAGGACAAACACCAATGCCATAGAATGAGAACCAAGAACAACACTAAATGTGAAGATTGAACCGGATTCGAGCAAAGACATAACAGGAGTTTAGGAAGTATAACAAAGTCACAGCAAATATCCAGAATCTACCATAAAAACCCTGACCAAATTACGAAGACGCGTTCGCAGACCATCAACAAGTTACAACAAGCAAAAAAATATTGGGAATATTTTACAGAACACGCACATGCATAAGGAGAATGAGCAACTAAACTTACCAGTTTCGAACCACAGTTCAGAGCCGAGTAACAACCATTTTCGAGCAGCATTTTCCTTACGTTTACAGGCAAGCCGAGCAGAGAAGAGTTCGCGGATTATCGTTAACAGAAAGGTTACAAACATTAAACTTAGCAGAGCAGACGACGTTCCACACAGGGAGCCCAAGAAACCCTCACCAAAGACTCTCAGCGTGAAGGAAGCGAAAGAATAATCCCGAACAACCACAAGGACCAGGGTTTTGGCACGAAGAACAAGCAGAGGCAAGTTTCGAGGCAGGAGGACAGTGCATTAAGTGCCGGTAATAACTCCAGCTACCAACCATAGCATAAAAATCCCGCGGACAATCTCCACGCAGGGGAACGAAAGATTTTGTATTGACATGTATACGCATTCCAATGTGTAAAGCGTGGGCCATTGGGCTGGGTTACACCACACATTTTTGGAATTCACTAACGCTAAATACAAGCCAGGTTAGACATTAGTAGCTGTCATTCCCAACAAGTTGGCGACTTAGAATTCACACTTTTTCAATGAAACAAAAACACAAGTTTAGACTTGTAATGTCAATTTAAAAAAATTGCATTGCATATTCCAATCTATCTTATGGAAAAAAATTTAAAAATAGGTATTACTTCACATTATTTAAAAAATAATAATAAATATACATATTCCAATCAAATAATCATTATGGAAATTTTCTTGACATTATGTAATAATGATATTTTTTCCTCCGCTCTTCCTATCCTAAAGTTTATACCTCTTTTTTTATTATCCAAATCGTAAGAGATTTTTAATCTTTTCTACATATAAATCTAAATATACTCATAAATACAATTTTTTTTGCCATTATTTACTTCATATTTCTTCCTAATTTAAAATAATTTTGGGAACTAAATCCAAGAGTAATTTTCTAATGCTGGAACTAAATCCAAAGTAATTTTTTTCAATTTTCTAGTTTAATAGATGTAAATTTTAACTTAATCATTATTATGTTATTTTATTAAGCATTTATTTTATAATAAAGTTTTTATAATTCTAATTTAATTATTAATTATTAGGTGAATGGTATGAATTTAACTTCTATAAAATATTTTAGAATATTATTAATAGTATAAACAAATCAAGGTTGAGATTTATCTCCAAAATATTATCATTTTTTCCCTATTAATTAAATTCATTAATTAAAAAATATTATAAGGACAAGTGTCCTAGAAAATGAGTTATAGATTTTGAGCATAAGCCATGGTATTGAGGTACTATACGAAGTCTTTACATGGGAGTAAATTTACAAGATTAAGAATCTTTGTTACAAGTTTCTTTAAAATGTATATATGTTTAACTTATACATTAACTCTTTTTATTAATAATAATAATAATAACAAGTTAAAAATATTACAATTTATGTTTTTATGTGTTTTTTAAATAATGTGAGTATTTTGATACTTATTATTATTATTGTTTTTAATTTTAGCCATGTCAATATTTTAATACTTATTATTATTATTATTTATTTATTTATTTTATTTATTTGAGCATAATAAGTATTTTGATACTTAATTATCAAACATTACCATCCATTTAATTTCTATTGCTATACTATTTTCTTATATATTATTTAAAATTCATCTTCTACTTACTAATTCCTTTCCTTTAAAAAACTTATTAAAATAAAATAAATATTAATATTTATAGTACTAAAATAAAATAAAAAGTAAACAAATATCATACAATAAAAATACAATATCTCATATGTATAACTCAACTATAAATTCATTATCATAAAATTTAGAGTTTCCACCTTTAATGTGCATCTAAATCTACACTCTCTATCAATTACATGCAATCCACTTAGTTAAATATTATGGTAAGTTCACTTTTTAAGATTCCTATAACTCAAACCTATACTTTATAGTGGAGAATTTGGGAAGTACAATAACAAATTTTCATATAAATCATGAATGACTCCTTTTTCCATAAAAACAATGGTGAAGATACAATCAACTAAAAATATGTTAAATCTACACTCTCTCTCAATTACATGCAATGCACTTAGTTAAATATTATGGTAAGTTCACTTTTTAAGATTTCTATAGCTCAAACCTATACTTTATAGTGGAGAATTTGGGAAGTACAATAACAAATTTTCATATAAATCATGAATGACTCCTTTTTCCATAAAAAGCAATGGTGAAGATACAATCAACTAAAAATATGTTAAGAAGGTGTCTATTGTAATTGTAATTATAATAAATTAATAATTATAATTATTCATGAAAATTTTATAAGTAAATATTGGTAGATTTATGTTTTTTTTAAGGTTTCTTAATTTTCATTTTTTCAAAATTATTTATCTAAAATTTATTGGATAAATTATTTTACTTTAAAAATCACCAAAAAATTATAGGAGATTATATAGAATCATTAGAAGGTTGATTTTTTGCAAAAAAATCACCAAAAAATTATAGGATATTATATAGAATCATTAGAAGGTTGATTTTTTGCAAAAAAATCACCAAACATTTTATAGTTTGCATATTAGAGACAAGTAAGATTTTCCAAGTTTCCTAAATTTTAAGATTAACCTCCACTCTTAAAATTTTCCCTCTTTTTCACAAATATGAAATAAAGAGACCACTTCAAGATGTGATAATAAATTGCCTTAATGAAACAAGCAAGAAAATCACTCCTTTCCTTTCTATATGTTATGAGAAACTCAATATCTTGTGTAAAACACAATTCTGCATCCACTTGTCAAGCTTGAGGTTTTCTACAGGGATTTTACCTAACTGTATAGGATAATTTAAGGCTTTAATTAGGCATTTAAACCCTCAATAAATAACAATTAACTCTAAAATTCAAAGAGTTAAAATTTGGTTGGAATTTTTGAACATGATGAGAAATATTATAGAGATCTTCATCAATTCCAAACCACACGCCTATTAATTTGAAGATTGAAGTTGATCCTCTACACTAAACCTTTTCTCCAAAATTTCACCAAAAACTTTTCCCAAAATCTTGCTCAAAATAATTACTTCAATCATTCCCCTTCCCAATTAAATTGGTTTGCCTAGTTGACCAACATATCATATCCCAAGGGTGCTCTTCTTCATATGGAACTCTTGAGCTACGAAAATTGTATAAATGTGTCTATGAAATAAAAATTGTGAAAATGTTCTACCTTTTTCACCAATGCATTGTGCTCCACTTTAGAATAAGTAATGTGGAATCTCCACTACCAATAAGACTAAACTTGATTAAGACTATAACACAATTAAACTAAACCCTTCATCACTTTCTGTATGATTTGTTTTGACATTATCACAACCATCCAATAGTAAGGAGCATGAGGCACATCTCATAGCTAGCATTCCTTTGTTATTATACTACTTGTGAAAAATTCTACATGTCTTTCCATGCATAATTCTAAATATTTAATTGAATATTATCATATTAGTCACTTTTCCACATATCCCTCTCATGCACACTTTCTAGTTTTTGTTTATCTTAAATGTATATCATTCACCTAACTGCTAACGACTTTTCCTATTTTTACTTATCAATCTTTTCCTCCTATCTTTTCAAACTCACATGTCTGTGTGCACATAATATTACCATTTTTAAAGACCTTGTAAAGTATAAAGTAAATGGATCCTATTGTTCATATGTTTTTTGGGTGTATATTTTCCACTTTACAAAATGAAATCAAATATAATTTTTCTGATTTATGTCATTTCTATCCAATTAGGTTTATGTCGTTTCTATCCAAACAGGTGTGATCTATCTATACGAGCAACAATTTCATGAGCACATTTATTATTTAAAATATCATTTCCAAATGATATGCATTTAATGATACTTATCTCATAAATAATATCAATTATTGTTGGTATAAATAAGTCACTGGTGAGCCTTAATTGCGGTGTAGGGCCTTGTTTGGAATAAGTGTTTTTATGAGTTACAAATCATTTTATATCTAAGGGTAGGGCCATGATATCCACGATCCTACTCAACCTATACTAAAGGTGGGGTTACTTCACTACAAATCTTCAATTACATATATTTTCAAAGAGGGGGCAGATGTAATATAGGTGAAACCATGTTCAATCTATCCCATTTACCCATGGTGGGAGACTAAATGTCCCTAAAAAATAATGAATTCATTTCTTACGGCACAAACCTCAATCAATCTTCAAAAGAAACTAAATTTATTTGGGGCATACCCTCATGAGAACGTGCAATCATCTAAGTGAGCACATCAATTCTTCACCATGTTGCATAAAAGAAGTTTCTAGTAAAATAGATGTAGGAATGCAACTCTTCCTCTCCCATTATTACATATATCACAACCCAATTTATACCACCCTTCCCAATATTAAATATATCATAACCCAATTTATACAACCCTACCCATGTATAAGCTAAATTGAAAATATTTATACCTATCTTTGCACACATCAAATAACAATGTCAAAAGAAAGTGAAAATCGTAATCACAAGTTTGCATCATAATATCCCAATTAAAACATAAACCTCTTGATCCTAAATTTGTTTCATATTACTCAACTTACCGTGGAGTCCATAATAAATAAAAATTATTATTTATTATTCTATGGTTAGTAAATATAATAATAAAAATTTGGAGATATAATTATTTATTATTTTTGTTTTAGATAATTTAATAATAATTATATTATTCTAATAAAATTATTATTAACCCATATAATATTATTCTTCTTCTTAATAAATAATTCTATCATGAGAATAATATTTTAATAATAATATATATTTAAATTTTGTTTTGACATATACTTACTACATACACAGAGTTTGTAAAATTTCCCAACAACTATGTCACATGAAACCTTTAAACTTCTGGATAATTGCAATAACATGAAATATGGAAACTCTAAGGGAGAATAATTAAGTGAAATGATTATATATGAAACCTGTAAAGCTAAGAATAGTTACATTAACAAGAAATCTAGAAACCCCGTGGCAGTTTATCACTAGTTAGTAGAAGCACTAATATATTGAACTTAACCATTGTTCCTAGCATGTATTAAAAGTGGCTGATGCTGATAAGATCAACATCTACCATCTCATAAGTGACGGTAAAAGTAGTGGGGATTTCCATAAATCTTCCACAATGAGGTACTAATATTGTGGTGCATGTTAGTGTGAAATTTTTTGGAAGGTGTACTAAAAATATTTCACTTAAGTCACTAGGTGACATGTGACCCTAGAAATAATTTATGGTTTCTTATGCTTCAGATCTACAATAAGACCAAAAAAACTGCAAAAAAACAATTTATACGATCCAAAACAACAAACACCGATATAGATATCCAATGCAATAAACCAAATGGAATGACTTTAAAATGAATAAATATTTTACTGATAACACCTGGTGAAGGAGATTTACAAAAAGGTTCTACAAATCCCCCTTCGTGGGATGGGTCCTTTGATGTCCTTGATGCTTCAGTAATTGATTTTCTCTCTCAATGTATGAAAAAACCCAAAACAATGTGGAGAACTCAAATGGGAGATAAAGTGAAATGAGACGATAATGGTGATGATGATAATGATCATGGTGAAGAATGAATGGAAAACCCTTCTATTTATAACAAAGTATGTTAATCTCGAAACTGGAGAATAATAACATAATATTGACCAAATCAGGATCGAACCGTTTGGAATAATTTATTATATTTTTAGGAGATGGAAAAAATATTCAAAATGGTCAAATATCTCTATTTAGAAATAATTAACGAATAAAATGATTTATTAATTATTTCTCCAGAATTAAGAATGGTGTGAAATTGAAATAATTATTAAATATTAATATAACTTTTATTCCAATAATAAAATTAAAGAATGATAAATAAATAATGGTTTATTTTATTACTCCTTGGGGATTTAGTCAAAGTGACAAGGAATAATTATAAAACAATGATTTAATAATTATTCCTAGAGAAAATTAAATAAATAGTGGTTTATTCAATTATTTTCATGTGGTTTTTAAATTTTAATCAGAAAATAATTTAATAAAAATGGTTTAGTAAATTATTTCCCATGGTGAAAGTGATTTTCCTATGGTAAAATTAATCCTACATGGTTTATTTCGATCCACCTAATTAGAAATGGTTAGGTCATCATTTTTTGGTGATAACAGATTGCCCCCCAATGTATGAGTGTTAGGAGCAAATTATAGGACCAAAATATGTTGTAGGTTACACTTCCATGAGACACCAAAGGGGAGTTAGAGAGAGAGAGAGAGAGACAACTGATGAAATGCAAAGAAGGACAAAAATGGAGTGGGCGAGACCTACTAAACTGATAGAAGTCTTCTTTCATGTTGGAGTACATAATCTCAAATGAGGCAGGGGGGAATACCCATACCCGTTGAGATAATTCAGTACAAAGAATAATGGTGAGCACAATAATGTGGGACTTAGCTACAAAGTACATGATACATGATATTCTGGCATCATTGGGCCAGAAAATAATACAATGAATCCCATATACATAATGCACCTGGTTAAACATAGGCTAGGATTAAATACAATAACATATGAGTACATGAGACATAATTCCCCTCAAGATGACATGGTGAGGGGGGATCGCAACCAAAGAAGCTCTGTTGAACTTGAAAAGGGCTCTGAAGATCTGAATGGATCATCTAAAGGTGACATACATGTTGTGGGCACTGCAAGAGGCTGAAACCAAACCATCACATCTGCAGAATTGCATTTGAGGCTGGATCAACATATACAGACATCCGATAATGTGGGGGGTTACCTGAAGGGCCAACCCCTCATGAGGTCTAGTACATCTCACACACACCCGAGAATCACTAGGACAATCATCTGGATCACTAATCGATCAAGTGTATGATTCTCAATCATGCAATAATGGGCTGGCATCGAGCACATGAGAAACAACCAAGTCAAAGGGCAATTGATGACTCCCTTTGCTTGATCCAAGGAACTGAACAGAGATGAAGGCTGGAACCAAGGTACACCACCCTATAGACCACACTTTTAGAATAAATGTGTTGAATTCGACATAAGAGGGCCAGCCGGATTTAAGGCAATGAGGAGTCCTTAACAAAGGCATGAGGGATCATAGTAGAGTGACTGATGGACTGACACCAGGGATGATGATGGAAGGAAATAAGAGGAGAGGTGGGCTAACAACTTCCCTTTGCAAAGTATGATATGCATGATTGACTTGGTAGCAATTGACACGATTCTTGAGGGGATGGTCAATTACTTATGTTAACACCCAGGTTGTTCCCTATGACTCCCAAGGGAATACGGCCGGGGTAACCACTAACCAATCTTTGGATTACAGCTCCTAGCCCAGCTGTAATCAGAGAGGGCTCTCTCTATAAGGTTTGTCTCTGTTCTGTGGTGTATTAGGCTGTTTGAAGTAAAGGTTTTTGGTTTATGTTTGGTTGGAAGGATGTCTTTCTGTACTTAAAGTGGAGATCTGCAGATAAAGTTAGTCCATTGGGCAATGGAGTCTATGGCTACTGGTTTCTTGAGATCTTGAGTTTGAGTGGCTAGAGTTACAGGGCCATTTAGGTACTTCACGAAACAAACTTGAATTTATGATGGTGCAATGTGAACAACCAGTGAAAAGCAATTAAGAATTTTCCACTAAGCTGGGGTGTGAGAAGGAGATGTATTCCTCAGGAGCAGACTTGAATTCCTAAAACAATAATCACTGTGAAAGGTATAGTGTGAAAGGGTAGCATTTAAGAATTACACCTTTATTACTATAACTTGAAGAAAAACATTCAGAATAGCTTAGATTGAGTTCAGGGTAATCTGTGATTAAATCCTGGAACTATTCTTTTTCCTTGCTATAAACTGTAAGACATAGGAATATGAAAGATATATGAAATATAACAAAACACATAAAAAGAGTTATAAGAAAAACTTATTGTGCCATGAGATACGCAGGAATCCTGCAACTTTCAGCTAAACACCAGAAAACATCAAGCAACACAGAGCTTTTGAAATTCCATCTTCTTTTGTATTACTTCTCTGAGAGTTACTGTAAAAGAACAGTAGAATAGATATGAACAATCTCCGACATCCAACGTCCAACCCCTGCTAACTTATGCGAGGGGGAATATATAGAAGTGTTTCATACAAAATATCTCAGGCATTGAGTCATCTGAGATATAAAATATCTTCCTTAACTCGTACAAAAATTGTAGATAAGAAGTTATTATAGCCTTTAATACAACATAAATGCTCTTTACTCCTGTCAGAAAACTTCGACTTTTGGAGCTCTCTGAGTCGGTTGAACGCTTTGTTATAACTGCTGAGTGACGTGTTTGTGCAACTCTATCCTTCTGTAGCCTTTTGGCCCTGTCACCTGTGACTGCCAGTGCTGCTGTGGTGGCCGAATAGTTGTACTGAGTTGGCTCAGCCTCTTTCTGCATACCTGCTGATATATCCTTATTTTCCTGTGTATGAAAATTTAAATATTTCAAAAAAGGAAAAATATAATTACTGGCTTTGGTTTAACAGTAATTGTATTAAATTATTCCACACTTCCTGTGTAGGCAATTGATGCCTCAAAATTGACCCCATGGTCTCATCTGCCTCTGTATACTTGTCAAAATGGGGAGGCTTATCAAACAAGTGAGTGATTTCATTCATAATGAAGAATAAGCTCTCCACCCTATTGAAAAGGGTCTATCCTGTTGCTGGCCCTGCTTTTGCTGATGTGCTGGCTATTTCTGCAATCTGATTGGTAGCAAAAGTGTTGACTCTTTTGGCATATTTTTCATGTGAGAGTAGCCTTCCTGATGGCTTCGTCAGGCTAGGAAGACCTCTGTTTTGTAATGCCATGAACCTGTCCTGGAACTTATTGATATCTGCCTGCATATCCTGGCTTCTTCTTTCCAGGGTCTGAACTAGGTTTCTTAGTGTCAGGACCCTTTTGACCATTGAAATGGTCTCAGTTCTGTTGGAAATTCCCATTTTGATCCGCTGGGAGCTTGTCCTATAGTTAAGCACATTTATCATTCTGGTGGAAATCTCAGGCATGCTGCCGAGGGATGCCCTTGCCCTTTGGATTTCTCTGTGTGTTTTTCCAATGAGCGCCATTTGCTCATGAATGGCCTCAATGTACTCCCACTGGTCTGTGATGGACTGGCCAATATTGGCCCATAGGATCCTCTTGAGCTCAGCTGTCACCTTGTCCAGTGTGAGCTCCTTTTCTAGCTCATTTATTCTCTTTTTGAGAGCCTTTACCTCTCTTTCTCTTTCAGCCACATTTTGCTTGGATTTGTCATATTTTTCATTGATCTTGGCCAGAGTGTCTTTTGCTTGATTTAACTCTGACATTTGAGCCTCCAAGGCTTGAATCTCATTTCTCAGCTTCTGCATGTCAAGGCTTTCAGCCTGCTATGTTGTTGGTGCTGAGGAGGACGGTGCTGCTTGTTGTGTCTATTGACTGGGAGGGGCAGTGGTTTGAGGAGCTTCCTCCAGATTAATTGTTTCTGGAGGAGGTTGTGAAGTTTGTCCTACCTCCTTTTGCTGCAATGCTGCCTGAAGGGTAGCCTCTGATTCCTGCAGCTTCTCTTATGTCTGGATGAGCTCTTTATATAATGTTACCAGCATAGTAGCTGCATCCTTGTCTTGTCTGAGCTGGGCAATCTCTTCTGTTTGAGGATGAAGAGTTGCTGAAATTTCTATCATTTTCCTTAGTGTTGCCATATCAGCATCCCTTAGCTTCAGAATCTCCTACACTGCCTTGACATCCTTAGGATCATGTCCAAGCTCTATTATGATGTCTTCTAGAGCTTTGATCATGTTGTCCTTTGCTTGAGAGGATGCCCTTTCCAACTCAAGTTGTGCAGTGGTATTATTTAGGCTATTTTGTAGCCTATAGTTCACCAAGGTCTTGTTTGCCAAGGAGGCATACACCATCTCACCCGTTTGTTTGTGCAATTCGATCTGATCCATTGGGTGGATGTCCTTGGCCAGGACCTCAAGGTTGGTCCTGATATAATCGGCAGTTGACTGTGGTTGCTGCACTGCTGGTGTGAAATGGCTCATTATCATTTTACCCTCATGTGCATCATAGGCAGACATGAGTCTTTGCTGGTTTTTGGGAGCCATTTTCAATAAATGATTATACAACTGTAGCCTTATGGGTTCATTTCTCTTTTTGATAACCTTGAATTGCTGCTTGATGCTTTTCTTGCCTTCCCTCTGTTGGCCTGAGGAGCTAACTTCTCCTCCTGCTACCCTTCCTTGTTCTTGCTGGAAGGAATTGGTTGAGGCCTCCATGCTAGGCAGGCCTGTACCTGAAGTTTGCCCTATTGGCATTTCTTCTTCAGAAAAAGGGTTTAACCTTTGCCTCTTCTCCCCTTGAGGTGTTGAGGCAGTAAGGGGAGTCTCTCTGTCCCTTTTCCTGTTTACGTCCTCTCTTTGTGGGGTTTGGAGGACAGAAGAATCAATTCTTGAGTCTTGCCCGGGAGGTGCTATTTGTTTTGGTTGCTGCTCTGTGACCATTGGGGCCTCTGCTATCTGTTCTCCTTGCCTTGGCTGCTCCTTTTGTGGCTGTTGTACCTATTGAGGTTGCTGAACCTGTGCCTGTTGTACCTGTTCTTGTTCCATCTCTTTTTCCTTGCCTTTGCTGTGAGCTTGACTTGTAGTTTGGACTGCCTCCTGATGTGCTGTGGAGGATGAGGCAGCTGCTCCTACTTGAGGCTTTGGAAGAGAGAATACCTGTGCAGGAAGTTCCAAGTCAGCCATTTTAAGAAGATTTCTTCTTGCTCTTTCATTCAGTTCTTCTTGTGTGATAGGTTCCTGTAGTGTGCCTCTTTTCCATTTTGGTTGATTTGCATATTGTTCAATGTGAGGCAACCTTACATGGTCATAACTAGAGAGCCTATATTTGACCCTTCTTAATGGTATGGAGTGATTGGGGTCATAGGGTTTCTAGAGGAAACTGGTCTTTAGGCCAAGGCCTTCTAGCTTTCTATCAGCTTCTTTCCATCCTTCCTCCCTTTTGTTCAACACAAGGTGGCCCAATTGGTTTTTCACTTTCAGCTGTGCTTTCTTGCCCTTGCCCGAGAAGTGTATCATATCAGCATTCCCAAATTTCCTAAAGTATTCAAGGGAAAATATTATCATGGGCACATACTTGGGCAGTCTGTATGGGGGTAACTCACAACCATATATTTTGATAACGGTGTAGTTTTGGTAAAAATACCAATCCCCAATGCTGTACACTTTGGACAACTGGAGGATTCTTTGCATCTCGTCTGTCAGTCTTGGAGGAGGCGAGCTTAAGAATAGAGACATGGCTAGGTGGATGAAGAGGTCTATGAACTCATAGTAAGTGTATGGAGAGTAGGCTCTGCAGTGAAAAACTGAGCTCCAGTACACTACCGACCTTGGATTGCCTTGTGCATCCATTCTTTTGACAATGAAGGATAATTTCTCATGCTGATAATATAGAATTAAGTGGTAGATGTAGGAGGTGTATCTGAACACCTTCTCTCTTGACAGGTTCATAAACTGCTCATGCATCTTATCTGATATGTAGGTGGCATGGTCATAACAGATTGGAGTTTTGCCAGGGGAAAACATAGTCATCATCACCAGTACAGTTTCATCAATATACTCAACTGATTTATAACCCAAGATGGAACTGATCATATTTGCAAGGTCTACGCCCAATTGGTTGAGGTAACCAACAAAAATAGGAGGGTATTGCACAGTGTCAGAGTTAATAAACAATTGGTTCAACTTTGTGATCTGAGCGTCTGTCAGCATTCTAGCTCCTTGGTTTATCAGATCCAACAAAGACAAGGGAACCAATTTCTTCTCAGTCTTAAATTGCAGCATCTCTCTAATGGCCTCAGGGGTGATGTAGAATACAACTGAGCCTGAAGGGTCAAGCACAACTCTCTGAGTGGGATCATAGCATACAGCACACAAGTGAATTAGGTCAGGGAATTGGTTGACCTGAGGGAGTCTGAAGATTGGGAGGAAGGAATCCCAAATGCCCAATATATCTGTCCCATCCACATGTTTGGCCTTTAGCTCATTTAGCAGGTGGAGGTGGAACTTGCTGTGTGTTAAGGAGTCTTCTGAGATTTGATAATCTAAGTTTGCTAGATCCTTCCACTCCAATTCTCTCTGAGGGGCATTCAAAGGAGCAACATTGAGGGCCACAGGTGCAACTGGAGCCTCCATGGTTACTTAAACTCTGTTTTGTATGTAGACTGATGTTACTAGACTGGGCAACAGAAAAAGAGTACTGCCTGGGTGAAGAGGTGAATTGCGAAACAGAGGATGATAGGGTAAACTTGCAGCAATTGAAATACTGCACACAGTTACTTGAGAAGTTGAATACTTGTCTTTGGCAAACCTTTCTTAATAATTAGGTGTGGGTACCAGGTTTTCTGTTCACGACTGCGCGAACAAAATGCAGGTTTTTAATGAGAATTTTGTTTAAACAGGCTCGGCTACTGAATTTCGACCATTCAATTTCCAAATGGGAACTTGGTGCAGGGTCTTCACCGGTGAATTATGCGTTTTTTAGTGTCTTGAGTTAATTTTCACCTATTGTAGACAAAACCAGGCGCAGAGAAGATTTGCAGGAGTAAATACCTGGTGAACTCGTCGGTCCGAGTCACGAATGAAGGTGGGTAGGTGCGCCGAAGGTCTCCAGGTTGATTTGAACAGGTTGGTGCAATTTTGGACGTAAAATGCATGCAGAGGGCGCAACAACAGTTTTTGCAAAAAGTGCAAAAAAAACGCGAAAATTTGACAAAATATGGATTTTTTGGGACATTCGCGCCTTTTTCGGATGACGTCAGCATGACATCATCAGGTGGGTCAGGGTCGGATGACGTCAGCATGACGTCATTAGGTGACGTGGTGGCCTATGAGTGGTCCACGGGGGTGGTGAGCTAGCAGACAGGTGGAGCAATGGTGGACGAGGTTTACGGACGCGGCGATGACGTAGGCAGTGACGCGGCACTGATGCTGGCAGGCAGATTGGCGGAAAACCAGAAACCACAGCGGTATCGTATCACACCGCTTTTGATACGGAGAGGAATCTGTCAGAGGGGGCTCCGATATGATTTGCGGGTGACGCATGGCCGAGGTCTGACATCAGCCTCTGACAGATATTGGACGATATCTTTCGAACATCGGGGCCGGTCCGATATCCGCATCAACCGTCGAATGAAAAGTGCTTGATCGGACGATCGACGGGACGATGACCTGCGCGGATGATACGACATCGGGCGGGCATTAAAATATTACTTTCCTTGGGATTTGTGCCCGGCGGGATCCTTATATTTTTCCGCGAATTGCATGGTTTTCTTATGTATTTTTACCAAGGCGTGCTAATCACAAAACTTAGGAAAAGTGGGTTTTTGATGAAATTTATTTTGCAAATTCGCGCGCACCTCAAACTTTGGATAAATGCACAAACAAGAGTTTTTTTAATGTATTTTGTATTAAACGCGCATAAATCCCGAACTTAGGATAAAGCGGAAAAAGTGGGTTTTCAAGGTATTTTTGCCTTTTGAGCGAATTAAAGGGTGCAAAAGAGGTTTACCGAGGTTTTTTAGGCAAAATGAAGGGTTGGCTAGGTAGATGAGTTTTTGAAGGTGGAAAAGAGGTTAGGCTTGGGTTCTCAAACTGACCAGATGTCAATTTGATTCTCTGGTAATGAATCATATGGCTATAATGCCAAGGAGGGGATATTTATAGAATGCTTAGGGTTTATACATCATGGTGTTATAATAGTAGGGAAAGGGTGACATAGGGAGTTAGATAATAGAATTTAAAGGTTAATATGGAGGGAGAAGGTGCATGAGGAGTGATATTACTAAGTTTACTTGAAAACAACTTAGTTTTAGGGAGTAGATCAAAATGAAAAGAATTTTGCACAAGAAATGTGGCTTTTAAAGGCAACAAGGACCAACATAAAACCTTGAATTCTTACATAACCACAACTGGTGAAGGGATGTTAGTAATGAGTG
>APFE031545524.1:18272-55302 GCA_000404065.3 Pinus taeda | reverse complement strand
GGTGGCTCTAGTAACCTCCTTAGATCAACCCCTGTGATTTACATATACTGAACATCACTTACTCGGCCTAAATCCCTGAACTGAATTGAAAATTGTGAGTAAAAATGCATTTAAAGTCTTGCACTAGTACCATCACACACTGCCTTCAAGGCAATCTGTATGCATCGCACTTCCCGATTGCAGTAGGTGCGCTGCATACTGAATTCACTGTGTGATAGGTGCGATGGTTAGGGAAGGTTAACTTTACCTTCAAACTTTGGTTTTTTCTTCACTATTTTCAGTCCTATTCAGGAGTTTTGCTGTCTGTGGTCAGTATATCTCTGTGAAAACCCCCTTCTCGTGCATCATTCCACCTCTATTGTGCAAAGAACTGTAAGTGTTTTTTATGTATTGTGCGCCATTTTCAGTTCTCTTTTGCAAATAAGTAGCATAGTCGAACTGTTGTTTCTTGATATGAAAGTGTCATAGCTGTCATCTTTAGTCATAGAAGACAATCCCATTGTTCTTTATAGTTGATTATATAGTTACTATTGTATATGATTTGAATTAGTAGTTTTTAAAGTGTTGAAAAACAATTTTCATTTTGAAATCGCAAAGTGTCTCTCTTACCTTCACTGCATTTTGAAAAGAAATTTGTTGAGTATTGTCACTTTGAAGATAATTCAGATTTGCACTTAGCTTTTTTATCGTCATTCATACATTAAGAAGGCTGAAAACAAATACATGCATGTGCATTTGCATTTAGACTGCCTGGTTTGATTTAGGACAGTGCATTTAGCATGTGCTCTGTGCTCTTTGTTGAAAGATTCTTAACTTTCTTTCCTTAGTAGCTAGGATTTTCATTGCCAAAAGAAGATTAAACATTTTTTCATCATCTTAGACTACATTTTAGGAATTGTATACACATCACACGGTGAACCTAAAAGGAAAATTTTTAAGCAAGATCAACTTAAAATAAATTTAATGAATCTAACAACACTTTGGAACCTAACGGACAACATCTAAAGGTCTAGGCTAGAGACATATTCCAGCATCATAAAACCTGGTAATTGTTGTTTTCATTGTTGGTTGGGTGATTCCTCCACTCTGAGACGACAAGTGCCAATACGGACTTGTGCTCCCACGTACCGTCGAGTATATATTGGGAGACCATAATAGGATGCATCCTTTATCCTTAGGAAGCCGTGTCTACGCCCTATCGATCACAATGCACTGAACACAGCATTCGGGAAGATTGACTGCCGTACTATAAAAAGTATTCTGCAGTTTTGCGATTGGTTTGGTAATCCCCTCTACCTAGATCTCCAGAGAAGTCTATTTTACTCCTTTTCAGACTCCTTGAAATAAAAGGTCCTCTAAGCACTTCTCACTTCAGGCTCACTAAAAATCGAAGGCGACTAGAGTCATCTTTTGTTTTTTCTCGACTCTTTAAAATTGGAAAAAAAAGTTGTGTGAAAGCATCTAAAATTTATTTTAATTGGAATAACATCACAAATTCCCCCGTTGGTCTTTAGGTTGAGAAAATGGAGTCTACCAACCAAGGATTTCCCATTAGAGGAAATCCTAGTCCTTTCTCCTCTTGGGGAGATGTTGGTGCACCCCATATGGCCACATTGTCAATTCTAGGGTTGACGATTAGTTTTCCTGTCTGGCTCTTCTCTACCTCTATCATTCAAAATACCATAATTCTTGAATAGTCAGGTTAGCAACTAGATGATACTAAAGTTACCCACCAACCTTCTCCTTCATTTGATTCTCCCTCTCATCCTTCCTCTTTGCTTGATAAAGCTGATAAAGCTAAAAATCAAGTAACTGAGAAGAAGAAGAAGTAGAAAGAGAAAAAGGAAAAGAAGAAAAAGGAACCAAAATCGAAAGGGGGCAACCAAGCGTCATCTAGTGAAAATCCTCACACCGCACCGTCTAAACCTAAATCTCCTTGTGTCATTTGCAATGGAGACCACTATCACCGAGATTGTCCTTACATCCCTCCGATCTTAAGGGACTGGTCTCCTCGTTTGCACAATCCGGTGTCGTCAATCTCTGATGATCATGTTGAATGCACACCATCAACCAGTGAAAGTGAAGTATCTAGACAGAAAAGGAATCCCAGATTTCCTTGTAAATTGTGTGAAGGAAACCATGCCATCCACTGTTGTCCCTTCCTTGATGAAGCTAAAAGCATTTTGGATGACCATCCTACTTCACTGCTACGGCTCCCTCTTGGATATAAAAAACTCTTGCCAAGTCCACCACTGGTTGAAAATCCGGTTGGCCTACCATTGTGGTCAGCCGAAGCATCTATCATTGAAAATGAACCCTCTGAATCCATACCAGATGAAACTCAAAAGGTCGAGACGGTAGTTGACCCGGTCTTGCCTTCAGAGTGTTCATCTTCGAATGATACTATCACTGAAGAGAAAGAGAACGATACCGTTCAAATTATTTTCATAAACACAAACTTCGATAAACTTGGGGGCAGTCCACCTATTCCTTTATCGCAGGAAGGAAGTTCATCAAAATCATACCCGACTGTCTATTCGGTCCCACCTCCAAGCAACCTAGTCATTTCCTTCGACTGGAATCTACTAGGTAGACCCCGTTTACCAGCTAGCGTACCATTCTGAATCATTGTACAAGATTACAGAATGGTCATGGCTGGTACCATCATCGATGAAGGGGCTTATGTGATTATCCTTTCCTCAACTGCTTGGAAAGCGCTTGGTTTGCCATCGCTTTTGCCTAAAATGAGAAATCTGACAGGCTTTGACAAAGTAACTAGCCAACCATTAGGGATCCTTCCAAATGTGCCCATTACTTTGAGAAGGAAAACCATTCACATGAACGTGATGGTAGTTCAAGGACCCTTAGATTATAATCTACTCCTTGGACGCGACTATATTTATTACATGGGAGCCGTCGTCTCCTCACTCTTTGGAGTAATGTGTTTTCCGCACGAAGGCAAAATGGTCAAGCTCGTAGACCAAAATTTCATTCCCCGGTTCACACATCGCAAATAGTCAAATTCCATCCCTAAATGGTATTTTCGCGCAAGGAATTTCTCATCGATCTCCAATCCGTCCACTTGATGAGCACGAGTGATTCAAGAGGATGTGACAGAAACCCAGGGGGCATGCATCTTGGACTGTTTCGACAGGAAAACCTTGGGTATATAGTAGATTTCCACGGAGGATATATGACTAGTCTGACACACTTGTCCTCACTGGAAAATGGGATTAGGCTGGAATAAGATACCTTCATTACAGTTATGTGAGTGGAATGCGTCTGCGCCACTCACCTTTGTCTGTTTTGATAGGCATCGCCAAAGAAGCATTATGTCTGCTATGCAGATAGAACTTTCATGGGAACCTGGGAATTTTTCGCTATACCTGGGGGCATGCAAACCTTTCTGCATGCAAGTGAAGAGCGACCATTTATTTTTTAAATTTGTAGGACCTGTAACCCTTTAAACCCGTAAGGCTGGTTATTTCCTAGCTTGCATAAAGAAAGGATTCGAGGCAAAGCTTACAAAAGGTTCAAGTCCCATAAAAAATGGCATCTTGAATGAGACATACTTATTATACGACTGGCGAGTAGTGTTACCGTAGGGTTCACGCTCGTTTAAAAATAAACCCGCCATGAGCAGTTTTAGCGCGTAGTTCAAGCTCGTTAAAAAATAAACATAAGCCATGAGAAAATTTTTCCCCCAGAGTTTAAGCTCATTAAAAAATGAACCGGTAAATAACCATTGTAAATGCCTTATCGCCAGCTTTTGAGCCTTGGTCATGTTCTCATCATCACCTCCACTCTGTTTTTAGTCGATCATTCACCTCCATATGATTGTTTACCCTTTCGATGAACATCTGTGAAGAGTGATTCTATTAGCCATCCTTGTGACACTGTCGTGATTGAAAAATTCCAAACCTTACCTGGAATCAGCTGCTACCCAAAATCATCACTCGTTCCTCGAAAAATGAGTCTCCTTTAAGCTCTTTTCAACTGACTCATAAAATATGAAAAGATTACCGAGTGATTAGCCTCTCTGGCTCATTAAAGTCGTCGGAAGTGCTATCCCTCCTCTAGATTTTAATCTTTTTGGACCTGAGGGATTATTACAAAAAAAGATCGAGTGCTTGTCTTGTTCAGCTCGTTAAAACTATTGAAAATTCATCCCTTTCATATTATTTTACGCTTTTTCGGACATAAGGGATTACATGATGAAAAAAGAATCTTTGGAGTCTCCTTTCCATCCCTTTTAGACTCTCTAAAATTGAAAAGGACCGAGTTATCTTTGTCGTTAAACTTGTTAAAACCGAATAGCGACAAACTCGTCCAAATGGACGAGAACAAGTTTCACTATCGCTAGGCTCGCTAAAATATAGTGGCAGGTTCGCCCGAAGGGTAGATTATAGAACCAACATATGTTATCCTCCTCAAGATTGACAAAAATAAAGAGGTACTGGTCAACAATGACTGGGGAAAATTGGGAAGCAAAATTGAAAAAGCTTTATTGGTAGCAAGTCGCTCTTGAACATGAAACTTTCCTTCCGCATCCAAGTCGTGTTGGGTTGTTCCATTCACTGGTCACACCATTAGTCTGTCACACCATCCATCTCTAGGGTTAACGCTACCAATCCATCGTTAGTGTTGCTGATATGTTCAAGAGAAGTCATTCAGACAATTCACCTGTGTCTCACCCACTACAATACACTCATGCTCCATTATTTCATGACCACCACCCTGAACCCTGTATAGTCAGATCGTTTTCACCTCCAAAATCATTTGCTTTGTTCCATGTCGTAGATGTGGGATTCATTAAGGCCCTCCTACGATGGGTCACTTCTTGTCGACGTCAGATCATTATCCATGAAGTCGACCTAGGAACAACCCTTTCAGTACTTTGAAGCTTGCATGCCTCAATGGCAAGTTTCTCACTTTAGGTGATAGGTTTACATTAATGGCCTTCGACCGAGAGATTTTGCGTGGTGTTCAACGCCAAGTCCTTTTTCACACCACGCGAATTGTATTGTAGTACCTTGAGGGTCATTGTCATTATTGGTGATTCCTCTCACACCTGTTAATTGCTTACATCATTGGCTGGTAATCAGGCGATGTCTTTCCATGTTCGAATCCATAACATTTTTTCACATGGATCGACTTGTACTTCGAGTGAAGATTGAACAAGTTTTGAAGACCCCCGATCTAGTTTCATCCATCCGGGCTGCGATATATTCAGGAATATAAAGACATCAAATGTACATCATTTCCGAACAGATGATCATCCAAATCAAAGGATGATGAGTCCGAAGCATCAGTCTGCCACACAGACGATTGTCTGTCCTATGTACATGAAAATGAATTTATAAAGCTGAGCATGGGAATGCCCGCCTCATCTAGATCATGAAAGCATGTTGTCAAGATAATGTATTGTATTGTATCTTATTACATGTCACCTCCGAGCTTGAAAAAACTTCGGATCATCATGGTAAAGCATTTCACCCGACATCAAAAATATTAACGACCTCATGCTTTAGGGGGCACCTGTTATAGACATTTTTGGGCACTGCAACCCCAATCATAAATTTCCATAAACTAAGGGCTCCTTAGTCCCTAAAAGTGTTTCTTCACTGCCTAAAGGAACAAGGTCAGTTGATTACATCATATCCCAGAAGTTCTCCACTAAACACTGCTCAGAAATGGTTAAAACTGGACAATACTGAATACCCAGTGCAGAGGGTGCAATGCATATCACCTTCCCAGTGTAAAAGGTGTGATGCATACTGAATGGCCCCTTTGTAGGGTGCGATGGTTGGGAATGGACAAAGGGCAGGGACAAAACACGAGGTGGAAGATCATGGAATTTTCCAGAAGCTTCCCCTCTGACACTTGCCTCTCTGTTTTCGACTAGGGATGAGTAATAGATCATCATTCTCCAAGTGGAATCAGGAACTATCAAAGAGAGAACACTAATCAAGACCCTAGAAGATGACTCAGCCCCCTACAATCATCTATATATGGATCCCTCATCACAGTGATCCGGAGGCTGGAATCTTGTACCTTATAGAGAAGTGTTGTTGGTTTTCTAGTGTAACTTCATAGTGTTGGGTGATCTAAGCTTTACTTGAGGTGAAGAAGGGCTTTCTTGTTGGAGGATTATGCTGGGTCAGAACATATGGTTGTAATCCTCTTGCTATTCTTGATCTTAATAAAGCTATTCAATTTTTCCTCCATATTCTTGTATGTTTTCTTATATATGCATTTGTATGGTTAACACACATCTGGTTCTGTGTTATTTATGAATATAGATCTATGTTCTTCGATAGTAGTATGTTTCTTTGATTCTGCAGGTGCTCTTTGAAGTTGGGCAGACAAAGAAGAAGCGGCAAAGGCCTATCAGGAAGGAGAGGAATCAAACTAGGGAACTAAGCACAAGACTAAGGTTGGTGCCCTTTGTTCCACTCTTATCTATTTTCATAAAGGAAAGCGAAAGTAGACTTTACTTGTTTTTTTCTAAGATAACTATCAGTCTTAGTGGGAATAGCAGCTCTGAGTGGACACTATTCCTAGTAACACCAAGATATTCCATGATCACAAAAAAAAAAATTCTTTAATGGACAATGTTTTTGATGTCATAATTTTGGTCATAAGGCTTCCTAATGTGTTGCATACAAAACCATCATGACTAGAGAAGAAAGAAAACAAATGAATGAAACTGGATTAAAGAATAACACTTATAATAAATTCTCACCTCTTAAAGATGAAATTGAATCCTAATTTTGCTATAACTTTGGACATGAAGAATCTGAATGTAGGAGAAAATTACAACCAACATCTCAAAAAGAGCAAATGTCAACAAATTCTAAGATATGGAAAAGGAAGGAGTTACAGCCTGAAAGATGTGGCATAACATTGTTTGTAGAAGGACAAGGAAATCAATGGTATATTGATAGCAGATGCTCAAGTCACGTGACATGTGATAAAGATAAACTTATTTCATAGAATGATTTAGAGAAAGAAAACAATGTCACTTTTGGAAATGACTCACCTGTTGTCATTAAGGGTAAAGGTTCTTTTTTTCTAAAAGAAAAGGTTAAAGTTGGTAATGTTATGTATGTTGATGGATTAAAGCATAACTTATTGAGTGTTATCCAAATGTGTTGCCAAGGAAATGAGGTGGTATTTCGATCAAAAGAATATGTGGTTCGTGAACTTGACACATGAAAGACCATAATAAAAGGAACAAGAACCCCAAGAAATATGTATATATTGAAAGATAGCCAAGAAAAGTTTAATATAGGAAAAGTAGAGGAAAACGGGTTATGGCACAAAAGTTTGGTACATCTAAGCTTCTCTTAAATAAGAAAATCAAGCAAGTTCAAAGTTGTTTGTGATCTACCCAACATCACCTACCAGAAAATACCATATGTAAGTCATGTCAATTTAGTAAAGAAAACCAGAGTTCAATTCAATGCCAAAGAAGGATAAGCAAGTAAGCCTCTTAAACTTATAAATACTGATTTTTGTGGACTATATCTTATTCATTGGTGACTTTTCTAGAATGTATTGGATCAATTTATTGAAACAAAAAGATGAAGAATTTGATAAATTTAAAGTCTTCAAAGCATTAGTTGAAAATGAATTATATCTAAAAATAAAATGTATCAGATCTGACCAAGGAGGAGAATACATATCAAATGAATTCTTTGATTTTTGTGAACAACATAGCATAAAAAGACAATTTTTTGTAGCTAAGACTCCTCAACAAAATGGCATGGCAGAAAGAATGAATATAAATTTTAAACAAATGGCTTGTGCTATGCTTGATGAGTTTGGAACTCCTAACACATTTTGGGGTGAAGTTGCACATACCACAGTAAATATTCTCAACAAGGCTCATGTTCATGTGAATAGTGTAAAACTCTGTATCAACTTTGGTATGGTAAGCCTCCCACTGTAAAGCATTTTAGAGTTTTTGGAAGCAAATGTTTCATAAAAAATAATGATGAAAAACTTGGTATGTTTGAAGCTAGAGCGGATGAAGGAATACTTCTTGGTTACTCATCTAGAAGCAAATGATACAAATGTTACAATAAGAAACTTTAGAAAATTGTTGAGTACATTGATGTTGTGATTGATGAAGCATGAACAGATCCAGAGAGGTAACATCAACAAAAGAGGATGATGATGATGAATTATTTCCCACATAAAATCACTATGATATAGAAGAAGAAACTAATGAAACAGTAGAAGAAGACATATTAGAGACAGAAAAGGCTCCATCCTTGTATTTTCAAAAGAATCATCTAGAAACACAAATTCCAAGAGAAAAGGAATCTGGGGTACAGACAAGAAGAACCCTTGTAGGATCTCATAGTTATCTATATTTATTATCCACCATTGAACCACAAAATGTAAATCAAGCTAGTAAATATGAATGTTGGGTTAAGTCCATGAATGAATAATTTGATCAAATTGAAAAGAATGATACTTGGGAATTTGTTCCAAGGCCTTATGATAAAAATGTTATTAGGACAAAATGGATATTCAAAAATAAGTTGAATGAAAATGGAGAGGTCATTAGGAACAAAGCGAAGATTGTTTGTAAAGGTTATGCTCAATAAGAAGGTATAGAATTTGAAGAAACATTTTCACTAGTAGCCAGATTTGAAGCCATAAGAATGTTTCTTTCACATTCAAGTTTTTGACATTTCAAAGTTTATAAAATGGATGTAAAATCTAATTTCCTTAATGGAGATATAGAAGAAGAAGTATATATTGAAAAACCAGAAAGATTCATTTTGGGGAATGATGAAAACCTTGTGTGAAAACTCAAAAAGGCTTTATATGGGCCAAAACGAGCTCTATGGGCATGGTATTATCGTCTTCACAAATATCTTCAACAACAAGGTTTCACAAAAGGATATGCAGACAACATCTTGTACGCAAAAATTTATGATGATAAACTACTAATTATTGTTGTTTATGTTGATGATATCATCTTTGGTAGTAATGAAGAACCCATAAGTAAAATCTTTCTTATGTTATGCAACAAGAATATGAAATGTCTTTACTTGGGGAACTAACCTATTTTCTTGGACTGCAAGTGCAACAAGAAAAACATGACATCTTTTTCTCACAAAAAAAATATCTCAAGATGATTCTAAAGAAGTATGGGATGGAAGATTGCAAACTTGTATGTAATCCCATGATGACAAGATGTAGCCTCAATTCTAATGATGATTCTCCCATAGTAAACGAACCATATTACAGGTCTATGATTGGAAGTATGCTTTATCTAACAGGTATCAAACCAGATATCATGCATGTAGTTGGGATTGTTGAATGTTTCCAAGCCAATCCAAAGGAATCACATCTTCAAGCAGTAAAGAGAATATTCAAATATCTCCAAGGAACCCAACACTTATGTCTATGGTATGCTAAAGATGCATATCTTACCTTTCATGCATACATAGATGCTAATTTGGCTGGAAATATTGACAATCGGAAAAGCAATAGTGGAGGTACATTTTACATGGGGCTCTGATTGGTATCTTGGTTCAACAAGAAATAAAGTTCCATTGCCTTACCTACAATGGAAGCAGAATATCTAATTGCTGCATCTTGTTGCACACAACTTCTCTGGATGATGCAAACGCTACAAGATATACAAATCAAATGTTCTCCACCGATTTCCATCCTGTGTGATCATGAAAGTGCTATTGGTATTTCGAAAAGTCCTGTTATGCACTCCAAGACCAAGAATATTCCAATTAAGTATCACTTTCTACGAGAACAAGTGATTGAGAAAAAGGCTAAATTAGAATATGTTCCCTCCAAAGAACAAGTTGTTGATATATTTACTAAACCTCTTCCCGGAGAAGCATTTGAATATCTCAGACAAACATTGGGAGTTGTCTCTGCCTTATTTTGTTGTTAATCTATTCTTCTCAGTCTACAGGTGAAAATTTATAAGGTTTCTTTCTATAAGCAGGCTTCATGAAGTATAGTCACGTATATATGCGATTTTCTTTGCAGACAGTCACGTATGTTTTTCTCTGATAGAAAAACAATGGGACAAACTCGAGATCAACCTTTGACATGCTACTGATAGCTTCTTGGTCTGGTGTTGATGGGTGCAGTCTGCTGATATGGTATTGAGTTATTGTTTTCTCATTGATATTTATCTGATTGATGAAGATGCTTTGATGAATGAGTTTTTGACAATGAACAGGTAGCATGGGTTTAGGGGGATCATTAGCCTTGCAAAATATAATGCATTGTTGGCATTATGGTTGTTGAATTATGCTACTATTAAGATCTTTTGGTCTCATTTATTAATGTCATATCTATTTGGATATGATGTAATAATTGTCATATTCAGTCATGTATGGACTTTTGAGGTCATGTCAAAAATGTAATCCCACTTGGTTGGGTGGTTGAGTCAACTATGTATCCCCACTTGGTTGGGTGATTGATGTAAGTATGAGTCCTTGGTGATAGACAGGTCATACTTAGTTGAGTTATAGAGTAATGTTCTTCATTTGAAAATCTTTCTGAAGATTTAGCATGTGCTCAAGGGGAGCATGGACAATATAGTGCAAATCAGATCCAAACGAGGAGCTTTGTTCCACCCTTTTCCCTTGATGTTAAAGGGGAGAGTATATTGGTGTTTGAATAACAATTATTTGATGTATCTAAAAAGTTTCTATAGGTTGAGGTGATCAACACCAACATGGTTTCCATTAAGTCCAAAGGGGGAGATTGTTGGCATTATGATGCGTGTGTTGTCCTTGATGGCAACTCACTTGTAAAAAAACAAGTATATGGTAACTATATGAATCCACACATCAGTTTGGATGTGACAGAGTGATGGAAAAAAATAACATAATGTTGGGACACAGGTTTACAAATCACAATCAGAATTTTTATAAATGTAGATATTTGAAAAGCTATAAGTCCAAGTCATGTATACACATAGGTACAAAGAAGCAAAGTCACATACATGTTGGTGCAATAATTTAAGAATACCAAGGGTCTTTACCATGGTATTAGCCCACAATATTGAGGATAGCAATGGTTACTTGATCACATCCAAGATTAGCATCGACACTGTTGACAAGGTTAATCCTCTCTATGGATAGAGATGATCCCTCTAGCCCAATGACTGGGTCTAGAAACT
Organism: Pinus taeda; assembly: GCA_000404065.3. Lineage (NCBI taxonomy): Eukaryota > Viridiplantae > Streptophyta > Pinopsida > Pinales > Pinaceae > Pinus > Pinus taeda. Next base: position 44,126 of record APFE031545524.1, on the reverse strand, counting down.
TGTGAGGACTATCCATTAGACATATTCCTAGATTATTATTGAAAAATAAAACAAGAGAGGAGGCCTACCTTGTTCTGATTACAACCATTCGTCTTGACGTTGCAGTCTTCCTCTGATAAGACTGGGTTCCCACACACTTCTGCTAGTATTCCATGATGGCTTAAAACAACAATAGTTTAAAGGCTCCTCCCTTTAGGCTTCACTCTGAACCAAACACACTTCTCCATCACACAACTAGATGGATACAACTAGTAATAGATTTCTTATCTAATCAAAATAGTATACTCACACTCAGCCAACACTTTAACTAGCTTATGCTTGGGAAGAAGGGAGGTTTATATAGGAAATATTCATGGGATGGATCCTGTTCTCATGGGAGAAGGACTTATCCCTTGAGGTAGTTCCATCATTATAGGGGGAAAGGAGCCCAAACTATCATCCTCGACCCCACCCGGCCAAAACATTTACCAAACTTCTGTTACGAAGCTTCTAGAGCTAGAAGCTTAGGCTCTAATTTAAAAATCTTTCCATAACAAGATTGGTGCAACTGGAACACAACTCAGTCGCACTGGTTAGTGCAAGAAATACTGCTAATATTTTCACATCAGTGCACGGGAGACAAAGGTCATTAGTGTTGGCCTTGTAAACTAGGAAAAACAAAAGTTTAAGGGGAAATGGTGCAAAAGGGAAATGATTTGCACATGAAGAGGGACATAATGGGAATTTCTCAATGATGGTAAAGCATGTGGGGTTCACTATAGAGGTCCTCTAGGATCAAGGAACGGGGAAAGGGAGAGTGACAAAATGTTGTGTAATGGATTCCCCCTAAAGTGTGAAGGCTGAGATAGAGTGAGGGATGAAATGCTTTATAAATTAGTGTGGGGAACCAATTTGTTGTTAGAAAACCTACAAGAAAGTACAGATACATATACATAAATTGAGATCTCTATCAAATGATACATGAATCATGGCATGGGTGAAGCCACCCAGAGAATGATCATGTAAATGGATCCAAGTATGGGCACAACCATCCATCAAAGAGGATCATAATGAAAACAAGGTATGGTCGCAGCCATCCAATAATGAGAAGGATCACATATGATAACTCATGGTCAGGTCGCAGTCAGCCATCTGAAAGAGACATGCATATCATCATAAATCATGTCACATAACTTTGCAACATGGGCTTATGTGATTTGAGTCTTGGATTGTGCACTCCAATACGACCCGATCAAAGTACATATTCTAGCATGCGAATAGATGTTTCATCGTCAAACATGCTAGAAAGTTGGTTGATTACCAATCAATGATGTAAATTGTTAACAAGCGTGAGAGAAACCACCAATAATGACAATTGCCCTAAAGGTACTATCAACACAATTCACCGAATCTGAATACAAGAACTGAAGTCGAACACCCATGAACTCACTCAATCGAAAGCCAATGATGTGAACTTGCCGTCGAGTGTGAAGAACTTGTCATTAAGGCTTGCAAGCTCTAAGGTACTGGAAGGGAGTCTCTTGGTCAACTTCTCAGATAATGAGTTGAATTTGATGGAAAATGACCGTGTGGAAGGAGGGCCATAATGCCCCCATCATCGACGTGAGATGAGAGGATGCAGAATGATTTTAGCTGATACCGAGAATCAAAGGTAAGTGTAACTGTAGAAGGACAACTCTTGAAAATATCTGCGACACAACTTGAAGGTTGGCAGATTTTGGATCCATAGGATTGGTGGTCATGATGACATGGCAGAGATCAAATGGAAGGAAAAAATGAATGGCCTAAACCCAGGAAAGTCAATGATACAAAGGAGGATGTCCCAACCCGACACGAAGCAAAGAGTGTCATGTTCAAGAGTAAGCTGCTGACACGACTCGAGAAATGTACCCCAATTATTTTTTAATCCCAAGCTTAAAGGGGATAACGTATGTTTGCACTGTAAGTTCATCCTTTGGACGAATCCGACCTAGTAAGTTTAACGAGCTCCAGGAAGGAGAAGATCTTTTTCGTCATGGTGACGAATCTGATGTCGTTTAATAGTTTAATGAGTCTGACAAAGGTGTAACTCAGTATCTTTCTCATGTTTAGAGAGTTTGAATAAGACACATAAAAGAAAAATCCACATGGTCCCTTTTTGTACATTTTTGTCTCTTGAGCCCAAAAAGGTAGAAAATAATACTTGACAAAACCGCTTGACCATTTTAGTCAAGGAGTACCTTTTATGTAAATAGTGCCTCCCAGCCTTTTACTGGGCGCACAATGTTTCACATCCATTAACGAGTTCAAAATGATAAGGGCTCGGCCATATTTTCGCTTTTAAAGGGTCGGAAAAGAGCTGAAAGTGGACCTGCCATTTTTATTCTCTTTAACGAGTCAAAAAGGGAAAAATACTTGGCGATATTTTCATATTAGTTTAACGAGTGGAGAAAAGAGCTGAAATGTGACTCATCGTCATCGCCGAACATCTGTCACATGTTGTTGCATAAGTAAGGAAAAGTGTATTATCGAGTCCTTGAGGTAAAATAGGTCAAAAATATTTACAAAACCTGATATTTTCATGAAAAATTGAATAAAAAGGGGAAAAGTAAATATATTTTTATCATTTACCATTTTACCTTTGCAGTGAAGACTTTTTACCCACTTTTGTCCTAGTTTTTCTAGAGCAAATTATGGGAGATCCGGGAGGTCAATTGACGAGCCGTCAGTTCTAGGTAATAGCAGAAGCCCTGAGCTCCATTTTTATGCCATTCACTTCTAATTTTAGCCATTTTTTTGGATTTTTAGGGAGGTTTTTGAGAAAACGTTTCTCCCTTGGTCGGCGCGATTTCCAAGCACGTGATCACACCGATTGAGGGTTATTTGCATAACCATCCACACCGATTGAGGGTTATTTGCATAACAATCCACGCCAACCAGTGCGACTATTTCTAAAACAGATGCACTGACACCATGGATAGGGAAAACCATTTTTTCTCAAGAACTGACCATTAAAACTTGAATTTTATGTGCCAGAATTGATAATTTACTCAACTTAATCGTTTTTTAGGAGAGAAATTTCTGAAAATGGTGGATTGGAAGGAAAGAGAACACGAACATGTTGACACCCATGCATTGAATGATCCAAATTGCCTAGAGGCTTTGAGGGCTTGCGGGCTCCTCAAATTTTTCCTTACACCAGGGATGCGGGCGCAACTCGAGTTGCTTCGATACTTGATAAGCCTTTGGGACATCAATCGTGAAATTTTTGTTATTGGGGACTAGGAGTTGGAGTTGACAACTTCAGATATATACTTCATCATTGGACTATCTCGCAGAGGTGAGCCAGTGAACTTGTATGGGTCACGTTTGATCGTGGCAAGCATACCTTCCCTGCTTGCCAAACACTGTCCTGAGGCCCTGAAATTGAAGAGTGGGAAGATAGAGATTTCTAGTGTATGGAATTTGACACTGGGGGTGCTTCGTTTGACTATCCATAGAGTGGCAAGATCCCAGGTGGAACATGAGATTAACAAATCAAATTTTCTTTATGTTATTGACTACACAACTCCTATGATCTTCAACTAGGTAGAGGCCATGAAGATGAACATCAAGCACTAGTTATCCAAAGCCAAGGTGGGGAATCTGAAGCAATTTGGCTTAAGATCATTACTTGTGACCTTCTTCCTGGAACAAGTGCCACTATTCTAGCATTAGTTGACTGAGGTTGATCCTCCTATGCCACATGATTTTCGGATGGCCTCCTGGAGTTGTTTGATGCCCACAATCACTAGGGGTCGGCATATGTCATACTGACTGACATTATTCTCATGGTTATGATGACAAAAGATCGTTGTGGAGGATTGGCCATACAACGACACAAATTTATGTGGAGATCCAAACATGCCATTATCATATGGAGAGGACTTCGATGATGAAGGTAAAAGATCAAAACTTTTTTATTTTGATGTTTTAAAATTGTTTTTGGTATATGCATGCTTATAACATTTCTCTTGTTTATGCAAATGTTGGACCAAAACGGCCAGTCGGGATGTCCCCAATAGTCAGGCACGTCCCTCGTCCTATTGATGTTGTCGCCCCTTATCAGGAAGGGAATGATAATGAGGAGGAGATTGCAAGGAACCTTGAGGGGCTGACTCATGGTATCCCGCAGTATGCTCAGATAGGAGACATGCCCTGACGGTACCAGAGGCACTCAGTGGAAGTCTTATATTGGATCCACTGAATACTAAGTCGGGTTGCATGAGTTGTCTTGTGATACCATGACCACCATGATGAGTAGTTCCTAGGTCCAACACCTACATAATTTTTTAGGCCTACGTGCCTGCCACAAATGTATGAGGCCTGCGAGCTGCTGATTTTATTACAGACACATTATTTTTTTTGGGTTTTTATGTATCAAACATTCTCATATATATCTATATATTATATATATATATATATATATATATATATATAATATATATATATATATGTATGTATGTATGTATATATGTTGTATTTTCCTATCTATTATGGTACAAATGGTTTGTCTTATCTTTTATATGTTTCGTTAATGTATATCCAACACGTAATAAGCTAATGCATTTGTCAATCTGTTCATGTGTCTGGGAATATGATGATATGCAATATAATAAAAATATATTTCCAATAGATGGATATGGAGATACATTCGTAATATTTGAGGGTTCCTGATGGAATATTCCCCGTTGAGTTAAAGGACGACATGTTGTGAATCCAGGTTGACAACCAATTCTCTTATGCCAAGAGCAATGACTTCTGACAACAATTTGATAACCACACTGTATTCAAAAATGTTGTTGGTTGTACGACCTGGGCAGATACCTTGAAGGTCAATCAACTCACCATTAGGTTCATAGATATCCCATGTTGTGGATGATAGGTTCTGGGTACTACAACTAGCACCATTGGTGAAACCAACATGAGGAGTTGCAGACATCTGCAAAGCAAGAAAAGTATAGTAAACAGGGAAGTTGTTTGAAAGGTATCACACAAAACCACACTATACAAAAATGAATCACACACTAATGTACATAAGTATCCATGCAAGATGACCAAAGCATAGTAATTTTTTAGGTAAAGCTTGTTTCGAGGCTTACCAAGAGGATTTATTTCATAATCAATAAGCGCATAGGCTCCTTTATGCAAAACACATTTTACAATATAGGGCCCATGTTGCATAGGTTCAAACTTGCCTACCCCCAGCTTATCGTTAGCTTGGTCATATAGCACGACCAAATCACCCTTAGAGAAAGCATAAGGGGAGACTAACTGATCGAAATGGGATTTGCCCTGTTTCTTTTGTGATTTGATGACCAAGGCAGGGAGATGGTGAGTCTTGTCCATTTGTTCTAAATATAAGAAGTGTTCCTCCTTAGGTGATGTTTCGGGGAGGAGTTCAACAACTAGCTTGAGTGAAGGAATCTCACATTCTATCGACAATTTTGCTTCCAAACCTTAGACCAACTAGAAATGTGTGAAACCAATTGTGTCTTTGGTTGACGTTCAGTAGGCGCATAGAGCTAAAAAAAGCATGAGATGCCAACTTGACTTGTGCATCCCAATAGAACGCTGAATCATGGTGATCAAAACCTTGTTCACGGCTTCAACTTGGCCATTAGCCTGAGGGTAATATGGGGTCCAACCATCATGGTGCAAGCCCAATGAAAATGTCAATTTTGCCATCATGTAATCTTTGAAATGTGAACCATGGTCTATGACAATGGCTTGGGGTATGCCGAACTTGGAAATAATATGGTTGAAAAAGAATTGAGTCGACTTCTTACCTTTTGCATAATATGTAGTGTTGGGCATGGAATCCCCACCAGCCATGCTTTGGGGCTCAAAGCCCAAGTTTTGACCCAATCTTGTTGGAAAGCTCTGCGAATTGTGGGCACAAAGCATGAAAAGTATGATAGAGTCACAGGGTTGTCCGCTATAGTTTTGTAATGTAATGTCGATTGGATAGACCTACCCATGGTCTGTGGACCATGGGATTGTATAAATAGAGCATGACACTAAGTATAAAGGGACATAGAGGAAGTAGAGACATAGGAAGAGAGTCTAAGTAATGAAGTGAAGTGTGTCTTTGGGTTGTAGAGTAGGAGAAGACTCTACAGCTAAGTGCACAAAGGCCTATTAGTCTGGAGCTGAGTGCGTAGACCCCTGCAGCTGAGTGCGTAGACCCCTGCAGCTGAGTGCGTAGACCCCTGCAGCTGAGTGCGCAGACCCTTATAGCTAAGTGTGCAAACCCCTGGAGCTGAGTGCGCAGGGTGGAGTTGAGTCTATAACCGAGGAAGGAACTAATAAAGAGAAGTTTTATCATAATTTTGTGTATCTATTCTTGGGTTAATGCATGTTTGGTATAATTTGCAAATATATTGTTTTTTACTGTGTGCACCTATATGAATGGTTTATGTTGTTTAGTATAGCTTAAAGCACATAATTAGGCTAAAATAATCAACTAACAATAGAATACCAATAGAGAATTGGGTAATAACACAGAAGCACATCATTTGGACCCCAAGTAGGGCTGTGTGAAGGTAGTATATCAGGTTGCAACGTACAGGAAAGTGCACAAAGTGAGTTGTGCATAGGGTCGAACCATGGACCACTTGAACTCATCAGACATCTCCAAGGTGTAGAAACCTAGTTCTAGCACCCTCCCATACTACTTCGGGTGAGACCTCAATTCGTGCTCCACGGACTATTTCTGAAACGGACAGTAGTACTGGGATTTGTTTGGCTAACTTAACTTTGAACTTGGGTCAGTCCTCTATAAGCCAAAAAATGATTTTGTTGTCGGGACTAGGATTTGCATAAGAGACAGCTGATGTCGTATCACTAGAATATGACAAAGAAAGGAATTGAAGAGTGGTTGGACATAAAGATTCACGATTTCACGGTGCAGGAAAACAAGAATCCATGGTTATCAAAGGAAGAGTGGTTAGATTGCTACTTACATACGGAAATCCATGAAATTTTCTTTGCATCCTTCTCCTCTGAGTTGTACGAGTGGATTGTGAAGTTAGCAGACATTCAAGGAAGGTGTAGGCTTGACAAACCTATTGTGTGGACTCCAGAGTTGGTGCATAGACTAGAAATATCGAAAGATAAGATCACACACACTATGGACTATTGGCTTGATCGAATCATAAGAGGGTTTATCACCAAGTTCGCGGTAGATACTTCAGTCAAATATAGTGAGGTGCAACAACACTTCCTCAAAGGACCGCGAGGTAAGTACGTTAAATATTTGAACACTTTGATTAAAATGTTATTGTGTGAAAAGTGGGTTATGTGAATAAATTGATGTTTTGGGCTACACTGAGTGGGAGGATCTACATAAATGAAGGTAGCGCAAAACTAGAGTCTAGCCCCTTGATTTCACCTCCATGGGAGAATAAGAAAGAGCTCGTGAAAGTTTCACCAAGAAATGCAATCAGTCTCATAAAGTAGTGAATTCTGTGCATACCACCCCCACCTACATCACCACCAGTTTCAGCATCTTCAACCCATCTTTGCCCACACCACGTCTACCACCACCACAGTTCAATATGGAAAGCGTGATAAAGTTTCTGGTGTTTAAAGGAGTAGGGAGTGAAGATCTGAACCAATTTTGGTTCGTGGTAAAGGCTTTATGGGAAGTGCAGGAAGTCACAGATGAAAATATGAAGAAAGCAATGCTGGTTAGTGCTTTGCAGGATCGCACATTGATGTGGTACATTAAGTATTCCAATGATAATCCAAACGCAAGGATCACAGATATCCAAGCTGCACTAAACAGGGAATTTAGCAGGCCAAAATTAGAGACACAGTCGATTATTGGATTTAAGGAAATCGCGATGCTTCCAAGCGAGACCCCGTGGGAGCTAGATAAAAGATTGAAATGTATGATTCGTGAAGCCAACATGACCTTGATGGATGGGAAACACTGTGCATGGTTTGTAGCATCGCTAATGCCACATCTAAGGAACGCGCTATCATAGCAAAAGCTATCCACTCAGGCCAAGGCCTTGGAAATCGCAATGAGACTGCATGAGACCATAATACAAGACCCTAACCTAGGAGTCCAATAGATCCATGTGCACATAAAAAACTTGTGCCTTGAGATGCAGAGTTTGAAACAAGATAGGGCGGATCACCTAGAAGCATGCGAGGAGGTATGGTGCGTAAAGTGCATAGGCTAGGGACATGACAAGGACAATTGTCTAATATTTGTGAACTACTTGGCTGCAAGAGGAACAATTCCATTGAGACCAGAGGCACAAGTAGGACCAAGCGCAATGCCTGCATTATGGTTCATGATTTGTCAGATAGGAGGGAAGCATGCTACAGATAACTGCCATCTATTATAGAAGTATACACAGAGTTCCCAGCAGTTGTTCTGCAATTTATACAGGTTGGTAGGTCACGATGAGCGTACATGTAGAAGTTATGAACTAATGATGGATCAGACTCCTACCTATAGAGTTTAGACTGAAACATGGGCCCTCGATCAAATGCAGGGATGGAACGCATTGGATTTTCGTGGCACGAATGCGGTTGAGGTGGAATGGGACTTGGAAGAGGTCGCAGATAGATGATCTGTTACAATTGTGGATGGCCATGGAATTATGCCAACGATTGTAAAAATATGATGAGACCATCATGCTTATATTATATGCAGTTTGATCATGAGATGGAGGATTGTCCCTTGCTGATAGCGAGGTTGTGTAATAAAGGAGCACTCCAACCTCCACCAACTCAGAACCTGCAAATGATGAGGTTTGAGCTGTGAAAGGAAGACCCGAATGTAAATATCATGCTTCAAATTGCTATCACAATAGGAGAGGACAAAGGCAAGCAACCTGAAGAGAGTGCCTGGGTTTGAAAGGCTCCAACAAAGGAACCAGAATTTGATTTAGAGCACACTATGGAGACATTCATGGAAGTTAAGGAGAGTTTCGCAGATGCCTCCACTTTAGGAAGTAAAGACAAACTTGAATCGAAAATGGACCCATCAATGCTCACTACATTTTTGGAGACATGCATGAAGCTACTACGCAATAGCAAAGCAGTGAAGGGACTACCAGAATTCATCATTAAATGTGCTAGATCATGAGAACCACGCGTAATCTGGAATATGAAATTGACCATGCAGATTGGGGAATATGAAATAGTTTAAGTGATTTTGGATCTAGGATTAGACATGAATGTCTTGCCAAAGTAGACATGGGAGCACATGGGCAGGCCCACGTTGCAACTATCTCCTATTCAATTGTGAATGGCAAACCAACAAAAGATCCTAACCATGGGAAGATTGCAGGGAACAACATTGCATATCGAAGGTGCTAGTGCGCTTGTAGATTTCGAAGTGATAGAAATTGTTGACGACAACAGTCCCTATCCTACACTACTAGGAATAGATTGGGCCACTGACATGAATGGAGTGATAAATCTAAAGCGTAAGATGATTTTCGAGAAAATGTCACTATGCATAGTGGTACCTTTAGACCCTGTGGAAGGATCGCGCTACACAGAGCCAGTGCGCCAATATGATAGCGATGACGATCTAGACTGTATCTACAAGATAACCGTGTGAGAGTAGGACTGGGTAAATCCAAAAGCGGATGGTAGGATTTTGTGTGAGTGCAAAAGAAACTGCACAAATTCATATGAAGAGATAGAATGATGGCAGAACCGATTACATGAGGTAACAATGCTCAACTGCAACATGATGGCAAGGTCACTGTGCTACATGGCAATAGAGGTAAGAGATCTACCTATGTATGATGGGTTGAGTGAGGTGGATGATTTCTTGAACAAATGTGAAAGAGAAGTACCAGAACAACAACATTTTGATGCTTTGAAATGGGTACTGCACACTACACCTGCAAAATGGTGGGGTATGCATCGAAGAAGTTTTGAGGACTAGCATGAATGTAGAAGGATGAGGCTCATGCAGTTTGGAAAGCCTCAAATGTGGATGAAAGCCAGGTATGATAGACAAAATAGCCCGCGGGCCCATATTTCTAGATGGGTACAAGCATATGGTGCGCAACCTACACGAATGCACACCGTCCTTGCAATAGGAAAAATGTCCAAAAAGAAGGAGTGGGCAACACGATGGTGCAAGCGATGACTAGGAAGTATGATAATACCAAGCATGTAGAAGATTATCTATGTGGATGCCTTTGACAAAGTATGCGAAGTACTGAATGAGGTCCGCCATGTGAAACACACCGATTGGGACATGCGCATACCAGTGGTTCGATGGGCTTATAGGATCATGTGCATAACCCTGACCATGCGATCACTTCTGAAGCTAAAGTATGAAGAAAATGTTGTAATCCCTATGGAGCATGCAAAGCCTAGTCCACACATAGTAGCACCCATAGATAAGATGGTTCGCAAAGCCTGAAAACAAGGGATCACACAACTGCAAGACATAGAACGCATGGGACTTGAGGAAGAAATCCAACAGGGGAACCTTAGACTCCACAAACTTGAAGAAGAAAAGGTACGGTTAAGAAAGAAAAGTTCTTTGATGGATGTAGAGGTTAAGACGATGGAGGATGAAAAAACAAAAGATTTTCTTGACAAAATGACCAGGCTGGCAAGACAGGGTGTGCGTGATCCTAATGATAGGGTTAAGACCTATTGCCACTAATTGATCATTCTGATGCCTTGGCTTGAACCACATATTGCTAAGCATAGTGACCTATTGCCAAGGTGGGGGTTCTCCAGGAACCATGATGGAGGATAGAATGGAACTTTACATGGGTGGTACGACCCCTTGACTAGTCAAGAGAAGGACAGTCTTAGCACTCCAGGCAATTGAAAGAGAGTGCAAGACTATAAAATATTCTACCTAGGAGCTGTGTGATATTGGAGATGTGCACAACAATAGAGATTCACAAAGTCTGCAACCACGTGAAGGGGGGTCGCTCTTCCATTCAGGTCGGTAAGAAAGTGATCGTTGAAGTCACTATTTACAATGGGATGCTCAACTCAAGGCCAAAGGGAGTGGGCGAAAGGCATTTAAGACACAATTTATGTCAAGATTTGGGAAAATTTGTCACTAAGAAAGTATTAATGAACCAAAATTGGGGGGGGGGGGAACAATCGAATTTGAATTCAAAAAGCGCTATAAAATACAAAAGGCTGCCCAATAAACAACACTTGGTCATTTGCGAATTGAGTGATTAAGCAGAGCCCTAAGTATTGTGACTTGAGTGTTGATTAATCCCTTGAATTCGTGAGTGATAGATCGCTACACAACTACAATGAGAACAACTAAGGATGGTATGGGGATAGAAGAGATTACCATCGGCGAGGTCGCACAGGCCCTAACTATGGGGGATGTTCCAAAAGATGTCAAGATTATGGCAAAGATCCTGAAATCACTGCACACACCAAGACCCAAGAAGGATAAAGAAGCAATGGCTCCCGTAAGCGTGTCCTCACGGAACCCGCTACGTAGCAAATTGTCGATGGAGGAGAAAGGGAAAGATGTCACTATAGAAACAGATGAAGAAGAAGAAGATCTACATGCCCTTATCATCACAGAGGAAGAAGACAAAAGCATGGAGGTGGATACTCAACCTATGCACTCTGCAACAAAATTGCCCACCTATGTCCCCCAGTGAAAAGGGAAGGCCAAAGTGCCCAAGGACCTGGATGAGACCAAGAGTTTGCTCTAGACCCTACTCCTTCCAGATGGAATTATGTTTGAAGGCAGGCTGCGTGCGAACCATGAGATTTGAAGATTGGGACCTCATTAACCATGAGAAGTTCCCTTACCTTGAGACTGGAAACCTTATGAAACAAAACACCATGGGGATAGTGACAACATTGGAGCTGCGGAAGTGGTTGCGCAGTGTGGAAAAGGCCAGGCTGTTGAACCTACTATGGGAGTCACATTTCCACTGTTCCCCAATAACCATTTTGATCATCAGGCAGCTGCTCTGCCTGATGCGTGATGCATATTTATGGCTCGAGGAGCCCATCCCCATCACTTCAGACTTGATTCAACGTGTTTCCTGGCTTCCATAGAAAAGAAAGGACCTGGCGACCATATCGAAAGGGAAGGGTAGTGATTTGGCCATTTTGAAGGCCATGAAGACAAAGTACAAAATAGAACAGAAGAAGAGGGGTTATGCCATCTCTAGAATCAAGGACAAGGCAGTCCACGTAGTAACCCAAATCCTTGTAGGCAAAGTTATGTGCAAGTGCCACGCCGACGAGGTGCCTGCATCGCTGGTCACACTACCCGAGTCGTGCACGAAAGGGGTCCAGTTTAACTGGTCCGAATTCCTCTGCATGAAATTCTTAGAGAATTTCCACAAAACCCAAGAGAAGGGTAAAAGCTTCCATTATGTATGGTTGTTGTTGTCCATAGTGCTCGTAGGAGGGGAACTATCGGAGAACAAACAATTCCCCATAATTGATAGAGAATTACTGGAGGCCGTGAAGTACAATTCACTCTAGGCTACGAAGGATGCTACAAGGATATGTGATTGCAAGATATTCTGGGTGCTCATGGCGATGAACATCCGAATGTGGATCAACCATAAGCTATTATTTTTGCCCACAGTTTACAATAGTTTGCAGAGTTTTATAGAATTTAAGGCAGACATGCACAACATATACATCAGGGCGTGAAAGGATCTGATGAAGCAGTGGACAAAGCTACCCTTTGCAGCCACTAACGATGCCATTTTCAATGTCTTGGAGGCTTGGCCTCTGGAATGGCGTGCCTCAAACATTTCCGAACTCGAGAGGTCGACAGTGCAAAAGAAGAAAGACGATGCCAAGCTAACCATCACACAATTGGCTGAAAAATGGCAAAAGGAAACAATAGCAGCCGAAGTGTGGGTAGCACGAGAAGCGGCATAGAAATCACTCGAATGGGAAAAGGCCGCAGCAGCAGTAGCAACACAGGAAGCAGCCGTGAGGGTAGCTAAGGGCCAAACAATGCCTTCGCAAGGGCAAGTAGTAGAGGAAGCAGAAATAAAAGAAGGAGGCATGGACCCACAGACCGTGTCCACACAGTTGAAGTGCCAATACCTAGAAGAGCGAGCAGGATTGAGGAAGAAGGTTATGGAATTGAAATTGTCCATTGACGTGATCACCCTAACCAAGGGTGATTTGCATGACATTGGCGAGATGGTGTGCAATGTCACAAATGAGGCTCTCCAAGATTTCATGCAGGAGAACTAGATTGTGTTGGGGACCGTTAGAGAATAGTTGCAAGAATTATAGGTGCACCCCCCTCATGTTGGTACCCTTTCGACCAACCTCACAGTCGGATCCACTGCAGCAAAGTAGATGTTGCGTGCATGGATGGCAAACACAATAGTGTTGCTGGAAGGAGCTCTAGTGACATCAAATGAGGTTGACATTTTTTCAATTAGCAGGATGAAAGGTCTCGGTATTAACCTAGCTGCCCTTCCGCGTGATACATTATAGCTATTGCAGGATGGAATAATGGCAGAGCTACGCGCTAGGGAGAGTCACACACTCCTCGTCCTCAGTGAGTTGAAGATAAATATGGAACAACTCAACTTGTAGCGCGACGAGTTGGTGTCACAAAATCAACAGCTGGTGCAGGTGATAGACAATGCTTGTCGAAGAATCCTGAAGCTGGCCATCCTAACAGATCTACCAGTGGAGGTGAAGATCCATAGGTTAGTAGTAGGAGTCTGCGAGGCCAGGGAAGAAATGACAAAGGTTCAGCTGGAGCTGAATCTTCAGATCGTCGAGCTGCGGTTAAAGGCATAGCCATCCACTCCCCAAAAGGTTAGAGAATAGTGCGCTAGCACAATCACAACGGGATTAGAGGAAATTAGAGGTGCAGTGCGAGACTACACCAGCATGTTGGAAGAATCACTTGAGGTCATCACCACTCTGTAGGAGGAACCCAACATCTAGCGCTTAGAGACAGAGGTGCGAGAACTCGAACAACAGTATGATAGTATCCGAGGAACCACGTAGACAGTGGTCCTCACCTAGAGGCTTGGGAAGATGCAATAGGCTAAAGCACTAAAGAAGAAGGTGGGCATGGCAGGACATAAGGTTGCAGTCCTAAAAGCGTGCATCCAACCTTGGATCAACGAGGCCTTAACCATCATGAAAAACATTGAAGGCAAGCTCGCGCACATACAAGGGATGCCACATTGAATTAGAGAAGCATCCTAGACACAGAGGTCTCAGAACAATGCATGCAGCAGATCCAGCAAGAAGCAGCTCAGTGTGCTGCTAACCTCGACGTAGTTCGCGAATAGTTGGAGGGACTCCATGCAAATATCACTGCGCTAACAAAGTGACTCGAGGGGGAGTCACGATGTTTGTTTTGAGGGCCTCTTAGGCATGGAATCCCCCCCCAAGGCATGTTTTGGGGCTCAAAGCCCATGTTTTGACCCAATATTGTTGTAAATCTGCACAAATTGCGGGTGCAAAGTGCGAAAAGTATGATAGAGTCACAGGGTTGTTCGCCATAGTTTTGTAATGTAATGACAGTTGGATAAACCTACCCATGGTCTGCAAACCATGGGATTGTATAAATAGAGCGAGGCTCTAAGTGTAAAGGGAGATAGAGGAAGTAGAGAGATAGGAGGAGAGTCTAAGTAACAAAGTGAAGTGTGTCTTTGGGTCGTAGAGTAGGAGAAGGCTCTGCAACTGAGTGCGCAGAGGCCTAGTAGTCTACCGTTGAGTGCATGGATCCCTACAGCTAAGTGCACAAGGTGGAGTTGAGCTTGTAACTGAGGAAGGAAGTAATAAAGAGAAGTTTTATCATAATTATGTGTATCTGTTCTTGGGATAATGCATGGTTGACATAATTTGCAAATATATTGTTTATTTATTGTGCACAGATGTATGAATGGTTTATGTTGTTAAGTATAACTTAAAGCATGCAAGTAGGCTAAAATAATAAACTAACATTAGAATACCAGTAGGGAATTGGGTAATAACATAGAAGTACAACATTCAGACCCTGAGTAGGGTTGCACAAAGGTAGTATATCAGGTTGCGAGGTACAGGAAAGTGTGCGAAGCCACTTCCATGCAGGGTTGAACTACGGACCACTTGAACTCATCAGACATTTCCAGGGTGTGGAAAATTGGTTCTAACACCATTCCATACTACTTCAGGTGAGACCTCAGTTTACGCTCCATGGACTATTGCTGAAAGCACTAGTAGTACTAGGATTTGTTTGGCTAACTTAACTATGAACCCGGGTCAGGCTCCAATAAGCCAACATGTAGACATTGCTTTGGCCAATTTGGTGAAATAATCCATAGCAATGATAATATAGCCATGACCCCCAGCTAAATGAGGGTTACATGTCATATAATTGATGTCTCATTTGGAAAAGGGACCAATGGTAATGACAGGCTATAGGTGAGTTGGTGGGATGCACATCTTGCATTGGTAAATTTGGCATTTATGACACTTGCGAAAAACAAGAATGCAGTCTTTGAAGATTGAAGACCAGAAATAACCAGTGAAAATGGTTTTTTGAGTTGTAGCATAACCATACATATGACCACCACATGTCCTAGAGTGGCAATCATTGAGAGCTCTTTTAGCTTCCTCGATCGTGAGGCATCGACGAAGAACATAATTGACACTAACATGGTATAAAGTATCGCCAATAATACAGTAGGGTTGGGAATGATCTCGAATCCTTCGACGATCATCCTTGTTCAACACAGACTGGAACGTGGAGGTTTAGAGATACACGATGATATCACCGTACCATGGATCAAGGGTGCAATTAAGGAAAAGGGTCTCATCTAGAAGTTGTTTAGCTACACCAGCAAGGAGAGATTTGGAGGGAAGTGAACAAATCAATTTAACGAAAACAAGTGACTTCTTAGATTTGGTTGTAGTGAAGAAAAAATCCATTTAGAATAATTTCCCCCCAGCAACTGACGAGTAAGGATATAGGTCATAGGGTTACATTCAGAAATCACTGTAGTCGTATGTAAAAGGATATAGTGCTGAAATAATTGAACAACGTGAAAGGAAACCAAAGCCAACTTCTCAACATGTGCATAATGTGTTTCAGTGTCGAGGAGATTTTGACTAAGGTAATAGGTCACATGCTCGCTACCTTCGTCATCCTCTTGGACCAACACCATAGCAATGGTGCTAGTGGCTAAGTAAAGGAGGTAATCTCGATAATAGTCTGGTGGATGCAATAGAGGAGCATTTATGAGGATAGCCTTAAGATCATCAAAAGGATTTTGGGCCACCTCGTCCCATGCAAAGGGCGTTCCTTGTTTGAGCAACCGGGTAAATCCTATGGCTAGCCTGACGTAGTTGGGTATAAAATGATGGAGAAAGTTGGCCTTTTCTTGCAGGCTCTGAAGTTGGTGTACTGAATATGGAGGGGGTAAATTTATAATGGCCTTGAATTTTAGTAGATCTAGGTAAATACCGTCCTTGGAAACGATGAAGCCAAGGAGTCATCCTTATTCCATGTAGAAAACATATTTGTGTGGATTCAATCGAATGTTATAGCTTATTTAGCGTAGAAAAATTTGTCGAAGATGGTCTCGGTGATCTTGGCACTTACGAGAATGGACATGAATAAGTAAGGCTGGACAAAGTTGCGAATATCATGAAATGCATAGGGCATTTCCCATTGAAATGTGGCTCCAACATTTTTGAGGCTGAAAGGGAGCTTCTTGTACGTGAACGTACCCCATGGGCAGATAAAGGTTGTCTTTTCTTGGTCTATTGGTGTGATATTAATCTGGTTATAACCAAAAAAACCATCCATAAAGGAAAATATCTTGCTCCCATCATATTCATCAATGATTTGTTCAATTAAGGGAGTAGGATAGTTATCTTTAGGAAATGCACGATTAAGATCATGATAATCCACGCAAACACGGATCGTGCCTTGTTTTTTAGTCACCAGGACAATATTGGACACCCAGTTTGTAAGGGGGATGGGATGGATGAACCCATCTTTGAGAAGCTTTTTTACTTCATCCTTAATAACAGCGGCCTTCCTAGGGTGCATCGTGCAAAGCCTTTGGCAAATAGGCTTCACGTGCGGATACACTGGTATTTCATGCACCATAATGCTAGGATTGATGCAAGGCATTTCTTCGTAAGACCATGCAAACACATCATGGAATTCCTGGAATAGACAAGTATATGTCTTGATCTCATCTAGAGAACAAGATACCACAATATGAACGTGTGCAATGACACTGGGTTTGATAGAAATGTCAATCGACATTGTTTGGGTAATATTACCCAAATTTCATTCCAACCATACTTCATGAGTAATAGTTGGTGGTAGAAATGGAGAAGATGACTCTTCGAAAGTGGTAGGCATGACCACTAGGCGAGGCAGGAACAAGAATCGATGATGAGTATCGATTCATGGTGGTCCCTCAAGAGAAATGATTTCCATGATACCTTCATCAGTGAGGAATGTCTCAGCTAAGGGATTAGATGATTCTAAAGTGCCAAGCCAGGGGGATTGAGAGTACATATCAAGAGAGGTCTTTGACATATGAGAATCAGAGGATGTAGAGTTCGAAGCCAGAACAATTTCCACGTAATTGACTTCAGCGGGACTAAGCAGCATGACTTCGCCCCAAGCATCAACAAGATTTGGTGTAGGTATGACCAAGGGATCAGATTTTATCGAGACCATGTTGATAGAGGCAACATGAGGATGTGGGAGTGGAAAAATTCGCATTAAGGTAGAATATTTGAAGAGACCTGCCCCCACACTCTCATAGGGAGCATTAGAGTGCTTGACCTATGGAACATTGCCATCTGAGGAGGAAGAGGCAAAGAAAGACAACTGGTCAATGGTGAAAATCTTCCCTTGATGGGGAAAACAGATCAAGTGAAATAAAGAGGAGCCCATGACATGCATGGCATGAGTCCAACTTCAACCGAGTAGAATATTATAATTGAGATTGGCATAAACAATATCTACTTCAACTTGAATTGTCTTGTCTTCCAGGGTGATGGAAAGGTTAGGTAAGACACCAAAGGGTCGCAAATCACACCGATCAAAAGCTTCCAGAGTGTTCGTAGGTTGGTTCAATGCATGGGAACCAATAGCCTTCCAACATGCTGTTGAAATGATACAGGTAGAAGCACCTTCATTGATGACAGTGCGGTGGATGGTCTTCTCATTAATGGTTACTTGAATAAGAAAGGAAATCTAATGAAGGAGTTGTGGAACATGGTTCTCTAGATCAAAACATATCAAATTAGAATTGGTGGGATCGATGCCCCTGATAGCTGAGAGCAAAGACTTCCTTTGCGATGGGCAGCTTTGGAGTACCTCGAGAGCTAACATGGATGATGATGCTTGAGCCAAATCTTCAACAATATTGTAATGCTGAGCGGCTTAGGCATTGGGATTATACAAGGATTTTTGCAACACACCTCGAGATGGTGGCCACGTAGCAGAATTAGTTTTGGTGTGCTCGATTTGCAGAGGGCCAGAATTCGAGGTAAAAGAAGAAGGTGCATATTCTTTTTCTTTTCCAGCTGCCAGAGTTGGAGTTTGATAATGTTTCAATCGACTAGCCACATTGATGGGTGTGATCATCATGAACACTTGAGATCTAGAGGAAGCAGATCAAGGCTGGTCTACCATTTGAGTCTGCGAAGACAGAAATGGCTCTTTAATGACAGCAGGGGTCCCTTTGAGCAGGTGACTAAATTTGGATCATCATGGACAATCCTTAGTATAGTGATCATCCTCACAAATGAGGCAGGGATACTTAGGTTTTCATTGTGAAGATTCGCTAGTAGACGATTTGGGAGGACCCTGTTTCGGGGCATTGGCTTTAGCTTTTCCTTTTCCTTTGTTTCTCCCTTTCAAGGATTTGTCCACTACAGTAGAATAGACAGTGTAGACCTCTGAGGTTTTACTAGGGCCTGGCATATTTTGAGATGAACTATTGGAGCAACATTCGAGACTGACTTCTGTTTGGAAGAAGTTTTAGTAGGGGTCTGGGATAATGAACCAATAGCTCGATCAATGGGAGAAACATCTGGTGACTTTGATGTTGTAGGATTAGATGACAGCTGCGGAGCATTGGGTAACAACTCGTATAAGGTTCCAAACTAATAGTAGACCAAATCCAAGTACTGGGCATGGGAAATGGCTTGCTCTTTAGTGATGCATCCACCCATAGCTATATCGCGAGCAATTGGGCTATGAATGATTTGGTAAACCATTCAGTGTGCAACTAATCAGCAATCTCGAACTTGATCAGGCAACATCTACATCTCCATTCATGGATATGACCAGAGATGTGTGTCGAAATGTCTTGCTTAAGCAATGCAAGCAAATAGGTGCTAGTTTCATAGCAAACCGACAACTGAAAATGCATGAGGAAAACCATGGCTAACGAATTGAAGTCATGGAAAGTACTTCGAGGTGGCTCGATGTACCATTTCATTGTGGTACCCATGAGGGTCCATTGGAAAAGATGAAGAAATGGAATCGTCCATGTATGAGTTTGACAAGCACCAGAGGTGATATGTCACCACATGGGCCTGAGGATATTCTTTAGCCTTTCCATTGAACTTTGGGCAATCACTTAGTATCTTTGACAACACCAGAGGCCAGTATGACAAATGAAGGATCAGATCATTTGTAAGGTGTGATACATCTGGAAACTCAAGTGTGGCCAAAAAAAGTAATTGAGTGTTAAAAGGCATGGGAGGTTGATAAGTGGGCCCATAGGGAGAAGCCCATCCCTGCTAGTAAGGATTTTGGCCCCATAGTGGGGGATTTTGGCCATATGGCATCTAAGGCTACCCCCATTACGTATTACCATGACGAAAGGGAGGATTCTGACCTTGTATACCTTAAAATTGTCCAGGCACAGGTTGCTGATAGGAAACGTATGGGTTAGAAGGTTGTTGAGCCTGTTGACCTTGGACATGTGGATATGGGACCTGTTATCTTGGAACATAGATCTGTTGAGCATGTTCTCTTTGACCAAGAGGGTTCTAGACTTGCAGTCTTTAGGCATAAGGTTGCTATACTTGTTGCCTTTGGATGTAGGGGTTTTGTACCTGGTGCCCTTGGACGATAGGATTCTAAACTTGTTGACCTAGGACAAGAGGATTTTTGTGCCTGCTGCTACAAGACTTGACCTTGAACTTGTCCCTGCAAGGTTTGACCTTGTTGATATGTATCCAAGGGTTTCTCCTTCCTTGGTTGGTTTTACTGTTCCAAGGGTTGACCTTGTGGTTGCAAAATCTATCTGTGGGTTTGCAGAGGTTGGCCCTGTGAGGGTATAGGTTGAGAGGTATGCGAAGTATATTGCATCTACTACTCCATGGCCTATTGCAACTGTTGGAAGGATTTACCTTGTGGTTGTTGCATGTGACCTTGCTGTGGGATAATTTGCCCTTGCTATTGCACGGAAAACCCTTGCTGCAAAAAAGTTTTCCCTTTCGATAACAAAGGCTACCCTAGTTGTTGTAAAGGCTATCATTGTTGTTGCAAGGGTACTTGAACAATTCTCGAGAAATTACCGAACTGAGTTTTGCCATAGCTAGGCTCGATGTACTGCTTAGATTGGACGGTGTAAGGTTGATTAACCAATCCTTAAGAACCATATGGAATGTAAGGATCTTGGTATTGGACCTGAGCCCCATAAAGCTACTGATACTAAAAATTGCTCAATCCAGATGGACCAATAGGATTTTGAAGCTGTTGGTACTAGACATTGCTTGATCCAGTAGGGTTAATAGGGTTATAAATAATACCATAAGAGGGTTGTTTATACCAAGCATGTGAGCTTGTGAGCCACTCACATTAGTGTCACCTGACACCATAGAGACATTCAGGGTCTGCCCCCTAGGTGGTTGCATAATCTACCCACTGACTAATGGGATATAAGAAATGATAGAGACAATCTTTGAAACTACCGGTTATGACTGACATTTATTTAGGATTGATGATACAAGAGTATTCGGGATGGTGGGTTTCACTGGGACTGAAGTAATAGCTGGTTGGGAAGTTATGTTTATGATGAATGGACCTGATGTATGCCTGACACCTGATGCCTAAACAGGATTATGGTAGAGTGATGAGGCACTAGGTGTGCCTGAAACTGAGTGCCCCAAAGACACGTAGCTGGGTGGAAAGCTGGAGGGAATACCTTCCAAATAACAAAAAAACTTGGGAGGAAACTATAATTGCAATTCTTCTCCCTCAACAGTGTATGGAGTAGAAACTTCAGACTCATCTAGAGAAGTGACTGGAGCATCGCCTTCGAGTTCCATGTTTGAAAACAAATTATGATGAATGGCTAAATGTGTACTGGGGGATAGTTCCAAAGGAACACCTAGCTGGTCGTACAGACTATAAGGACGCTACAGTGATATCTCAACAACATCAAACAAAGGGTTCGGAGGATATATAACTAGTCCAAGCTAACTGCCAGTGGTCGACGGGTTCTCTGGAGTTCGAATGGGGTTATCTCGAGATTCTGGGCCAAGATCAATAGATGAACCTGAATCAAGAGTAGGTGAAGGATGAGATGAAAAAGGTTGAACACTAAAAACAATTTCAAGTTCAACATTTTGGTCCTCAAGTGACTCTAATAGCTCAAGAAATGACTCAGACAATATTTCAGATGAAGGAGAGGAAGAGGAATTGGGTGAACCAGATGGTTCAGCCACGATGAAATTTTCTTAGTCGATGAAACAAAAAAATTTAAGGCTTTAAAATGTCCTTTTAAGGGAACTCACAATTTGGTCAAAAAGACTAACATGATATTTTGGATCTTGGGAAATCAATTATTAAGATGCATAAAAGACTGATGTTCTTTCATTTTTTAAGAGTTGAGAAAGAAATTAAGATGAATCTATCACTTTCGATTGGAAATAAGCTTGAAAGGACAAGAATGATCTTTTAAGTTTAATGAGTAAAAAAAGTCAAATGAATACTTTGGATTATCTAGGTAAACAGGATTACCAGGCAACCATGAACTGCATAATACCTCCTAGCGAACCAAGAATTACATGCAAGCAATCTCCCCAAATGATGTGTTTGGTGTATCACGTTCGCAAGGCGGCCGAGTCAGCTTCCTGAGGATAAAAGGATTGTAGCCTAGTGGGGTCTCCCATTATATACTCGACGGTATGAGGAACACAAATCCATGCTAGCACTGTCTAATGCCGAAGCTAACGATAACTACTAGGTTTAAAGATGTCAAAGCACATCTCTAGCCTAGACCTTCTAGGTATGATCATTAATGTCAAATACACCTTAGGTTAATTGAATTCATTTTAGAGTTGATCTTGAGTTAAGTTTTAGTTTTCAGGTCTTAGCGATGCTACTCGAAAAACTTAAAATGCAACTAAATGGGACAAGGCCCTTTCAATTTGATGAAATGCCTACACTAGAGAGGGCATAAACTACTCAATCAAATGCAAACAATCAAGCAAATGAAAACGAAATGATATTTCACTACTTCACTTTTTTGAAAAATAAACTAATGAAAAATGCATTCCAATTCCTAATTTCCTAACAAGCACCTATCTACCAATCCTTTCAAAATGAAAAAATTTCTCTTCCTTTTTTAAATGTTGATGAAATTCTAGTTTTTAAGAGATGAAAATCATAATGATGCAACAAGCTAGAATTTCATACTTCCTCGTGAAACAACGAAACAAACTTTTCACATACAATATTTCAATGAAAAATATTTCGAGAGTATCAACTCTTCACGCAGATGAAAACATGAAAAGAGAAGTTCATTCAGATCAATGAATCACCGACTTTACCAAACACAAGACCAACAATGTAATCTATGCCAGAAAAAGACATTCAAGCTAGTAAATGAAACCTTTCTCAAAATTGTGCGAAAGAGGTCAAAGTCATAAAAGGACCAAAAAACAAATGCAAGGAGAAAACACACCCACACTGAGACATAATGAGTCCACAAGCTACTGAATGGGTGACTAACTAGATGCCCTAGTGTCACTGACCACTCAATGACTCAATCAATCAAATAGCAAGATGAAAATCCAACAAGCAAGCAAAAATAAAATGAAAAATAGCTTCCTAATCAGGGAGAAAACCATCAAAAAGGATCATAGGGTCAAAAACACAAGAGCATAACACACTAGCCAAGAATGGGGTCAAGCCCTAATCTTCAGTTATTGGAATTGGCACAACTACTAACTGACAACAAGCACCAGAGGTTGGTCGGCACGACTATTCCTTCACAATTCGTGCTAGTTGGCGCAACTGTCAGCTTATTAAACGTGTTGGTCGAGGAAACTAAGGAAAAAAAAAATTCAAACAGGGACCAAATATGCTACTATGAATTTTAGACTTAGGCCAGTAAGCAGGATAAAATAAATAGAACCAAAGGGAAAACGTGAAACTAGCAAAGTTTTCACGAAATCATGAAATCCAAAACAAACAAAAGATGAGATCTCCCCAGTGCAGTCACCAGTTTTTTCATTTACTTTAATGAGTTTGAAAAGACAAGTACTTGACAATCTTTTTAATTTTCGAAAGTTAGAAAAGCGCTGAAAGATGACTACATGGGGGTTCCTTTTTTGTTTATTTAAGGAGTCTGAAAAAGAGATAAAATAAAAATCCTAGAATTGGTCAATAATGATCACTGTTCACATTGAAGGCACCTATAACTACACAAGAAACATACCCATCACTGATATTGAGAAAATATTAAAATATTACAAAAATATTTGATAAAATGTCTTTCAAAACTTATAAATAGGAAAAATTAATTTCATTTTTCACCATTTTACCAAACTGAGCTCTAAAAGTGTTTTTTTGCCCTAATTTCCTTGATTTTCCAGTGGCTATTGCGGGAGAACTGAGGGACGATTTCACAATCTATCTACAATAGGTAAGAGCCTCATCCCTAGTCTTGCATTTCATTTCCCTTTTATGCAATTTTAACAGTGAATTTTATGCTAGAAAAGAGGATTTTGAAAAGTTAGGTCACTAGCGACCATCGCAGGTATGGTCATTAGACCCGTAATGGTCACACTCAAGCCTAAAAGGCTCACATGATGCCATTGCACTATTTTAAAAAATAGGTGCAATGGCGCCGAGAGTGACTTTTAAAGATTAAAAACTCATATTAAAGAAAAATGGTCATTTTTATCCATGGAAAAGGCACTAAAAAGAGTTTAAATGTTGTTTGTAGGAGAAAGATGGTCATAGAGTGGAAAGAAAGAGGCCATGAGCCCGAGGATCACCAAGAATCTCAAAATCTGTCATGCATAAATTCTTGAGGATTTGTGGCCTACTGAAATTCTTCCAGACCACAATGTTGAGGGTATATATAACACTACTACCTTATCTGATCAGCCTTTGGGATGTAGATGGGGAGATCTTCATCATCAAAGGGCAGGAACTCGAATTGGAGGAAAGGGACATTTACCTCATCATGAGATTATCCTGTCAAGGAGAACTCATTCAACTATTTGGATCTCGCCAAGGAGGTCAGAGCACCAAGAGTATAGTCCATAGATATTGTCCTAGACCAAGATAACTAATGGAGGTAAGGCGAAGATTAAAACAGTCACCAATAACCTCATTCTGAGAAAAATATTGTTCACCATGGCATGTGTATCCATCATGCAAGCTCTTCATGAGGCTTCTGAGTCTTATTTTCAGTATACCATTGCTTGTTTGACTCCCACCATCTTCAACTGGTGTGGAGGTCTTTTGTCGAACATGAAGTTCCAACTGACCAAAGATAAGCACGGACACCTAAAGCAGTTCAGGTTTGGTTCCATACTAGTGACATTCTTCTTGGAGCGAATACCACTCTTCTCATATCAGTGGGCATCCTCCCCCCCCCCCCCCCCCCCCGAGATTCGAGGCTCATGAGATAGAGCTAACTCATGCCTCGAGGAGGCACAGGTCAATACATGCACTATACACCACAGTTATTCACTTGGCTTGAATGCTAGTTGCTGATGGTATATTACTATGTGTATGTCAACATAGATTTTAGAGGGGATCTAGATCTAGCTTTTCCACCGAGTGAACAGTGGAACGATGCAGGTAAAAACATGTTTTTTTTTTCAAGTTTTTATGACTTTTATGAGAATGTACTCTAAGACTCAACTTATGATAAATCTGCACATGTGGGATGAGAGAGACCACCAGGCATGTATCTAATAGCATGGCGAGTTTCCCATCTAATAGTGGTTGTAGACTATAAAGAAGGGGCTGACCCCTTAGTCGAGATGGAATCCAACCTGGATGCAATCACCCGAGGGGTTCTAGATTATGCCACCATCGACAATGTTTGACTGTGTTGGCAGAGACATATCGTGGGAGTCTCTGTGAGACTACATCAATTGTTAGGCCAAGTGATCAAAGCAGTCACGTGTTACCATGAGCACCGTGTAGTTTGATAGTACTTCTAGTATTTTACACATTTTGTGGGCTTTGAAAGCCAAGTGTCTTAGAACACTCTATTTTTTGACATTTTGATGTAAACACTCCAACAAACCTATAATATTATATATATATTAATTTATACAATACACTTATGTGTTCGTAACATGATTCAATTTTACAAATGATGCAAATGTCTATCAATAACAAAATTTGTTAATGCCTCAATTAATGTATTTAAATTATGTGGAATATGTTTACATGTGATGTAATCAAAATTTTTTTCCAGCAATCTAACACATAGATGTAGTTTTTAACCCCGTACAGAAATTACCTGCATACGAATTCTAAATCACAGGAAAAAATAAAAATGCTAGAGCATAACACATAAAACACATATACACAGATATTTCCCACTAGATCCCAAAACCGGGACTACCAGCTTG